>JAPZEB010000025.1:32403085-32420096 GCA_029783705.1 Chaetodon striatus | reverse complement strand
ATCTCTAAATCCATAGTTTTTATTTTATTCATTTATTCCCAGGTACAATGCCCATTGATCAGCATCACTGTAAATGTGCCAGTGTTAGCCAAAAGGCTGATTTTCAACCATTTTCCCCTGGCCAGATGTTAAATTAGCCATTAAAACAACAATAAAACACTCAACATATAAAATTAGAGCCTGAGAAAGCAAAACACAAACAACTGAAGAGGATAAAGATCTTAGTGGAGTAAGGTAAGCACCATGCAAAGTAGGACAGGTAAAATGCAGGCAGTCAATACAAAACAATGTCAGGCAGTCAATCAGCACCAAGAGTTTAAACATGACAACAGAAAATCACATTTCATCACAGAATGCTGATAAAACTAGAAGGGACGCTATCTGACAAAGCAGTGTGCAGTATGATTGCAGGTCTGGTTGCTTTTTAGCCAAGTTTTGAGATTTTATGTGAAGAAAATGAAAGAGTAATTATGTTGTATATTAAATGGAAGGATGTTCCAAAACTGGGAAGCTCTTACTGTAAAAGCTGTCTAGTAAATAAACAAGATGCTGAATTCAGCTGACGGGTAATGTAAGTTGTAAAAAAGAAGATGGTGCCATAAAATGTTTTAAAAACAGCACAAAGTTCAGCTGTTTTAATTAAGCAGACAGGATGCTTAATATTCTATTTACTCGGTGTTGAAGATTTATGCTGGCCCAACGACTTTTACAGCAATTCTACTGTCAACAGATTCCTAATGTCTTATTAAATTCATGAGAGATTTACCTCAGCTGTGCTGGTGCATAATTTCGATCGTTTGGCGTAAGGTGGTCATAAAACTCAGTCCGAGCTGTCTTAAGTCAGTCTTTTTCTTGTCTCAATGTCCCAACAAACATTTTTAATAATATTGTTTAGTTTTTAGTCTTGGCTCATGCAAGTAGTGAGGTTCAATGACGTGAACATTGTCAACAACCAATAGCTGTGCTCTCTCCAGCACCTAACAAGAAGCTGCAAACCAAGTAGACAGTAAACTCTCAAATTTTATAGTGGGAAAGGAGGAGAAACTGGTGGAGTTGTGGACAAGAGTCAGTGTTTATTTTGGTGTGTATCTGATCCACCAGCTCGTTCTTATTTCGACATCATCAAATACCACTGCTTTGTCAGTGACACCTATCACGCAGTGTAATGATACACCCCTGGTTGGCCAGATGGCGTCAGTTTGAAATGGTGTTGCTAAATACATAATTTAAGGAGTTGGACGGTCCCTATACGGAGGGCGGGAGGGGTGGAAGATGGGTCTAACAAACCCTGGATTTTCACCCAGGAGCCCACCGTTCACATTCTGTATTATTGTAGAGCCAACCTTGATGATGTGATGACAATTTGAATTGATCTGAATTAACGTAGGGCAGCATGGTGGTGTAGTGGTTAGCACTGTCACCTCACAGCAAGAGGGTTCCTGGTTCAGTCCCAGGAGAGAGGAGCCCCTCTGTGTGGTTGTGTCAGTAGGTACTCCGGCTTCCTCCCATAGTCCAAAGACATGCAGGTTGGGGATAGGTTAATTGGTGACTCCTAATTGGCCGTAGTTGTGAATTTGAGTGTGAATGGCCTCTCGCCCAATGTCAACGTATAGGCTCCAGTCCCCCCGTGACCCTCAAGAGGATAAGCGGTTAGAAAATGAATGGATGGATGAATTAACATATTGGCTGACACACAGACATCTTTTTTTTTCAGAACTAATATCTGTTTCAACCACATTATCTGTCCTTTCCCGAATAATGTATTTGGATTTAGGTACATCCCTAGAAGACACCTGTGTGGGTGGACTATGGATGTATTAGGGGCTTTAAAACAAGATGCCTCACAAAGGTTACAAAGTTACATAACATTATGTAAAAACAACACTGACTTTTGGTTTCACACAGGACACAAACTGCAGTCTCCTGGGTGAAAGTCATGTTTTGTTTGACCCATCCATCTTCCCTCCCTCCTGCACTACACTACTACTTTACTAAGCACAAAAAGTAAGGAAATTTGTATTTGGTAGATATTTCTTTGATGTAACAATGCTTCTTGGCAATAAATCTTATATTGTTGGAAAGCCTGTTTATTTCCCTTTTAAATGGTGCCACATTTGTAAGGAACATGCACGTGTGGGATGAGCAGCAGAGTTGAGTATGTGGATTGCACCCATGAAAATTTTGCCAAATCTTCTCTGCCAATGCCAAACAACTTTTTTTTTGTGACCAAACACAAAATTTCCTTACTTGTTGTGCTTAGTCGACTGCGGATGAGTTTACACTGGAGTTAGCTGAAAGCCCACTGGTCTCATAAAGATGCTAAAGGGTGCCTTTAGCGTCAATATGACACGTCGCACAAAACACGCAGGATTTTTACTTTCTCAAGATGTGTCATACATTTATTGTGTCTAACAAATCACCACTGACATGTGAATGAATGAGGCCTGAAATGTTGAGTTTCTGCTCATAGAAGCCCAAGCTAAATTTGACTTGATTCTTTATCATTGTATTGATTATATGTTATTATTTCTCCTAAATCATTGTAAACCAACAGATGGACCTGTGAAGCTATATTGAGTTCCTTAGACTAGGGCTGAAGGGCTTGAAAATACAATTTCTTACTATGCCACTTGAGAGTTTTCTGTATTTGTGTTTTAGTCTGTGCCCTTTCTTCTGGTTTTAAGTGGGTGGGTTAAGTTGGAAAAAGGGAAAATCATGCATTTCTGTGCACAGAGCAATGACTAGTTACTGGGAATTACATGTATGAGGTCGCTTACTAACAGTTTAAAAAAGTATTTGTTGTGATCTTTAGTCAGAATTGTATGGCTTTCACATTTCTGTTTCTCAATATATTTTTCTCAATATAGGCTCAAGGTTCATTACTTATGGGCAAAAAGTCAGACACCCTGGCAGACCCAACTGATGCCCATGTCATAAAAATATATTCCTGTCACCAGACAGTGTCAGCATAATGTGTGCTCTGCTCTGCTTCATGATGACACTGCTCTGCTGTCTGAGTGTGTGTGACGTACCTGTCTGTCTGCTTAAAGCTCTGACTGACTGATCTCAGCTCCCTGAAGCACACACTGCTTTGTACGCAGCGGAGCACACCTCCACTGTTCCACATCATCTTCACACACTGCGGAAAATACAGTCTGATGGCTGCTAGCATGTAGCTTAGCTCTATTAATAACTTGCTGCTTTACAAAATAGCAAGTTTACATGACTGTGATTCACAGAGGGGCTGATAAATACATGAAAGCAGTTGTGGCACCTTTGGGTTTAGGCACCAAAACTACATGGTCAGGTTGAGGAAAAGATTGTGTTTCTGTTAAAATAACTTTGTTTGTTACGTACAGGATGTAAATATGTCATATAACTAACGTTCATAACTACATAAAGGACATCAGTATGTTAATTTAAAAGAAGTCAACGCTGACCCTAGTTTCACACAAGACAAACCTGTAATCTGAAGAAAAAAAAAAATGCAAATGTCATCAGTGTATTCATTTAAAAGAAATCAATGTTGACCTTAATTTCGCAAGGGACATGAACAGTAGTCATCTGGGGGAAAGTCTGTGCAGGGGTGGGTGGATTGATACCCAAATAAATAAAAAGATATAAATAAATGTTTTCTTTCTGAAGATTGATTCTTGCATCAGTAGGATCAATACCAAAAAAGTGATCACCTTCTTTCTTCCATGTTATACCAATTTGTATTCCATGAAAATTAAGTATGTCCGTGCAAACAATGCTCAGTTGTCCCGAACACATCCAGTGCATGTACTCTGTGCTTCTCCACTGCTGTGTGCACGTTAACAACATAGAGTAGCGCACATGCATCACACTGTGGTGGAGATGCCTAGGCAAGGAATATCCAGGTATATAGTAGCCTCGTAAAATAAATATTTTAGTCCAATCAGCATTGGTAATGTTACATTTTCAAACTGTGTATGGTCATCATTAGCTGCTACTTTGGCAGAGTGATTATTCACCTTATAAATAATGACACACTGCTCTTCCCTGAAAGTACACCAGCTGCTTTTAATAATTAACAGCATTGCTATCAGCATTTCTATTGACGATTCTGGCCCTGTTTTACTTGGTATTGGATTGAAACCAAATTTGTGGTATCGCCACCCCTAGTCTGGTGTTATATGACATATGTCCTGTAACCTGAAATAACAACGACATCAGTGTGTTGAGTTTAAAGAAATCAACATTGACCTCAGTTTTACACAGGACAGGAACAGTGCTCTCTTGGGTGAAAGTCCATTACATTACATATTTACATCCCATAACCTCAAATAACCACGTAAAAGGACACAACAATGTTGACTTAAAATAAGTCAGGATTGACTTTAGTGTCACATTGGACACAAACAGCAGTCTTCTGGGTGAAAACCTGGTGTTACATAACATACTTGCATCCTGTAAAATGAAATAACTATGTCAAGAACATCAGTATGTCAAGTTAAAAGGAGTCAACGTTAACTTTTAGTTTGACACAGGACATGAATGGCAGTCTCCTGATTGAAATTCTGGTGTTACATGATGTACTTATGTCCCATTACCTGAAATAGCTACATACATCCTGACCTCACTACACAGACTTCCTTTACACTACCTGGGGGGTCGTAACGTGAACCGCGGCCCATTGCCTGACATTGTTGCACCAGGGAATTTGTGGGTCCACCACAACAAAGGATCCTAATTTACTTTCCATTAACATTGTTTCACTTAATTTCAAGACAGTAAGTGCCACTACCACATAATGCAGTGTTAAGAGGTTTTGGTCATTTTGAGTATTTCTGTGAGATCAGGTTCAGTATAGTGACCAGCTGAAGCCAAGGTTAGAGCTTACCAGTGCACTAAAGCAGAGCGTGTTCATAAACCCATGAACCCGTTGCTTTGCTTCCTCCTTCATCTTACTGTTGGACCAGGCAATTTTTCTACTTTTGGCTAATTTTTTGTTTTTTTTATGAGAAAAATTGTATTGTATTTACATTCAAGACTTTGCAAAGTTTTGCTATGAACATTAATTACCAACAGTGTAAACTCCACAAACTTTGTGCACAATCATGGTTTTTCTTTGTGGATGCATGTAATTCACAGAGATGCCTACGGAGACACATGCAGACTTCCATCATTATAATCTGACTGCTGATGTCAATCCTATTTCATGCAATGTAACTGCACATACTCACTGCCAGCGGGTGCTGCCCTCCGTCTGTCTGGATGATTAGCTGTGCATTAACTAGGTAATTTATGTATGAGGGCACTTATTATGACCTGAGCCTCTTACCACAGATTGTCATGCCACATCTCATTTATTGTGAGAGGCTGGCGGAGTCCCCTCAGAGCAACCATTCTATAGGCCAAGCAAACAGAGCTCAAACACGATTGCATCTCTCAAACAAATAAAGCCATAATGAAGAGTGTTAGAGGGAAAAAAGGAATGCAGTAGAAACAATAAGTGACATTTGCTCCTGTAACCTCTCTCCATCTGTGCCAAGTAGAAGGCATAATGAAAAATACAATTTCAATTTAAGATCCATTTCTCATTTCACCATGGGTGCTGTGTCAGACGTGAGAAATTAAGTTACGGCAGCAGAGACATTGTGTTGGACAGAGGCTTTTAGGGATGCAAATATGCCTCACAGTTGTTCTGACGAGACATAAAAACAAGAATTTAAAAACAAAATGTCTGAAAGGTTGTGATAACCCTGATGGGTAGATATAAAGGACCACAAAAATCAAAGCACAAGTGGTAAACTTTAATGTCAAAGACGGAATCTCAAATATGAAAAATAATAACACAGAGCGATAACTTGTTCCTTCGTTCATCCATAACAATGGCATTCATAAATTTAGAAGGTCAGCACGTCTCTGTAGACTCAATTTTGATGGACTCGGCCTCCCCTCTCTACCAAACACTTCTCACTCAGTTTGACTTGCTCTGGAAATCAACAACTTGGGAATTTTTCTGCAGGGACCGGTCAAATGAACACAATCATTTGGTTGCGTCCCATGTGTAAGAGGACTGTCTGTGTCCTTTCTAAACAGCTGCCTCATGATGCACCGCAAAAAATTGATGGTAATGTGAGTGACCGAAGCACCAAAACAGACAGCATTTGTCTTGCCATATTTGCAGCCTTATATGCACTGTAAAAAGGGTCGCTCGTAGAAACAAACGTGCAGAGAACCATTACCTGCTCAGCTATATGGAGCATTTCAGCATCTTTCAGCTAATAGCTTTGGTTTTATTGCTGCAACTCCTCAACAGCCTCATTTCTATTTTCAAAACCACTGTACTCCACCTGCTCGGCACCAAACATCAGGCAGAGGCAGTTAGAGACTAGCAGGTAAACATAGTGGAGCATTTAGCAGCTAGAGCCAGACATCTTTCTCAGCAGATGGTGGAGACCAAACCAGAGCTAAAAGGAGTGTGAATACTGGATTTACATTTATCAGAATTCCAGAAATACGGATTGAAATGAATGATTATGTTTCTCTGCATCTGCTGGATGTGTAAACAGGAGAGTTTGCTAACACATTAGGGAAATCAAACCTGTGATTTTAGCTTGTTGTAGAGTTTTGTCCCTTGGGTTTAAAAATAATTTAAAGGTCCAGTGTGTATAGTATAGTAAGTATGTTTTCTTTATAACCACCTGAAAATAAGAATTGTTATCTACATAGAGAGCAGGTCCTCATCTACAGAGTCCGCCATGTTGCACCGTCATGTTCCTACAGTACCTCAGAACAAACAAACCACTGGCCCATGTAACCCACAAAAGCTGTGTAACAGATAAAAATATGTACAATTTTAACTTTGACAGACACAGTTAAAAATGAGCAACACGCGGGTGGGCAGCATATGAGAACAAAAATATATATATTTTTTTTCATAATAAAACAAATGAAAAAGATGTCTGGTGTATGTGTAACATTTTTGATTTACCTAAATCACTATTATCAAGCACGCAATTAAATTCATTTTGAAAGTCAATGACACAAGTTGGACCTTTGCCACTGTCGTCACATTCGTCATCGACGTGGAGGACTCCAGTGATGAAACTTTGCAGCCCAGTGATGAGGTGGCAGCCTACATCAGGTTCAAGACACCCAAGGAGGATCCTTTGGAGGTTTTATGGTGGTGGAAGGAGCATGCTAAAATGTTTCCTAACCCGGCAGTGATTGTGCAGAATGTTTTTGCCATCCCCACATCAAGCGCAGCCAGTGAACGAGACTTTTCCTCTGCTGGATTTGTAATTCAAGAATCGCGAATGCAGCTCAATGTGAGTGACTGCAGCACGTGTGTGTTTAATCACAGGTGCGGGGCGGGTTGCAGGACTTTTATTAATGGTTGCGGGTGGGTGCAACTTTGACTAAGACATACCGACAGGTAACATGTTGGGTCTGGTACTAAGCTAACTAAGATATGGGTGTGCAGGACTCTGGGCGAGCACACATTAGCAGGTGCTAGGCTAGTTGCCCATCTGTGACAGGTGAAACAGTATTGGAGAGAAAACTAATTTGTTACATTGCTTTGGAGAGGAAGAGACCTCTGTGGATGATTTGGCTCCTGGTAAAAACCTCCTGAACAATGAATGCTGAAGGAATTCTAACTGGGAGAAGTTTCAGCTGATTGCAGTTCAATGGCTGCAATGGCTAGATGCCACTAAATCCCACCAAATCTCGTTCCTTTAATTACTTTTTTCAAGAATGGAACTAACAGATGACAAATCTTTTACAACAAATATTGAAGTGACACAGGTTAGTCCATGCTTTCTCACATACACAGCTTTGCCTGTAAACAGAATCTTAAGCCACTGAATTAGAGTAGCTGTATCTTCCATCATCATGTTTTTTATTTTATTATTTTATTTATTACATGCTTTTTAGGTTATTTTTTGGGCACTATGCCTTTGTCAGATAGTTACAGATAGACAGATGAAGCTGTTGTGGACCATGGTTGACACCTTAACCCCTACGCCACCACAGTGCCCCAAAGAATTGTCTTCTGTTATACAGGAATAGCTATGGCATATTTATGTGCAAGTTTTGTAATGATTTTTATCCTTTAGGAAATTGGCACAAAAAGGGTGCGAGTTTTGAGCCATTACTTAGTTGTAACCCTCTGACATTCACATTCTTCTGAGCCTTATTTATAAGCTGGTCATAAGTATTGAAATTATGTCACTTTTAGGGAGAAGTACCACAATCTTCCTCTAACTAATGAAAAGCTGATCTCATAAGTAATAAAACAGATCTTTACTCAATTTAATACACTCGAGGTTCTACTGCTACAGTCGACAGGACTTTGAAAAGACTTTGAAAAGTGTGACATCCTTTCAATTTTTAAAAACAATGTGAGTTTTTAGTCACACATTATAAGATGAGAGTGCAAGATTTTGCAAAGACTTTGGATCTTGCAGCGTCGCTATCTGCAAGACCACAACTTGATTCCCTTTGAGATAGTTTCCCAACCTGCTCCTGGTGGAAAGTATTACACCAAACTCCCTTTGAGAAATATGACATATTAACATAACTTCCTATGTGTCTGCAACAACACATAACTCTAGAAACACAAGATTAAAGCCATTATATGTTAACAATATTCTTGTCAATCCAGCATCAGTAAATCCAACAATGACAAACTGTATTTTTTTGGCCTTTTTTTTGTGGCTTTATTAGACAGAACAGAGTGAAGGAGGGAGAGAGAGAGTGGGGGATCGGGCTGGAATCGAACCCGCAACCGCTGCGGCGAGACAGCATCTCTATACATGGGGCGTCGGCACTATCCACTAAGCTACCGGCGCCCCAGACAAACTGTATTCATGTAAGAACTTTACACTGTAAATTAAAAACAGATTCTTGTTCACTCCACAGCTCCACCAGTTTTTCCTCCTTTTATACAGTACAAAATAACTGAGACTTGTTCATGTTTTTGCACCTCCCAGGAGTTCCCGCGATGTTTAGTGTCTACCTGGTTTGCTGCTTCCTGTTTGGTGTTGGAGAGAGTGCAGCTATTGGTTGTTGATGTTCCCGTCAATGAACTTCACTTTTTGCATGAGCCAAGACTAAAAACTTAACAATAATATGTTGGATTTTGTTGGAACGTCAAGACGAGAAATTGACTGACTCAAGACAGCTTGGGCTGAGTTTCTTGAGCGCCCAGCATGTTCTCATCCCAAGTCACCATATATCTCCACTTTGTTAGTGGCTTGTCATGTCTACCTATTATGCACTAGGTATCCTCCTGCGTCTGCTGTTGATGCTCCTGGGTGCTGCAGCCAAGGGTTCCAACAAAGCACAGTGTTAGGTTTAGGCAACAAAGGCAGTGGTAACCGATGACAGGATGTCAACAAAAGTTTGAGTTTGTTGGACCCATCCACCACTTGTCCCACCCACCTTATAAGGACTCCAGCTCCAGTTCCTTATATTAAGTCATCATCAGCAGCGTTTCAACCTGATGCTGTCCAGCAGTGGATCATACTTTGACAACTGTCTGGGCCAACAGGCAGAGTATCATAACACCATGATAGGTTATGTTCGACTGTGTTACAAACTAATGCTGCCCAACAGTGTATCATACCGCTGTGAAAAGTGGCTTTTGGCATCAGGTGTCTGATGCCGAAATCAATGACAAAACGTCAGCGGGATTCAACGACTTCAGAATGAGAACTGGCTGGGCCACCTTACACCAAACTGAGGTGACACTGTCATGATATCAATCCAACATTGGACATTTCTCATGACAGTGAAATTGATTTGAAAGTTTTTTTGGTGGAAGGGTGACGCATTAGTTAGCTTGGTATGACCAGGGGTTTTTGGTGGCTAATGTTAGCAAGTTTGCTAACTTTGTGACTCTTCTCTAGCCATGCCACCGTTAAATTACACTAGCATGTCACTGATTTAAACTGAGATAAAAACAAGAGGTAGGCCCTTGTGTTATTTAAGTATGTTTTCAACTGGTAAACTAAATTTAAAAGACTTTTTATTGTCATGATATGATGCAAATTTTATGTGTGTATAGTGTACAGTGCTTCATATCTAACCTTGTGTGTCCATGTTTTAGTTTGAAGCAACATTGCTACTTAATGTTATGACCATCTGACTATCTTACAGTCCTTGGTGTCACACTAAAGGTTTTCCTTAACCAATCAGATTATGTCTGCCTTCAGATCAGCTATTTGCCAGAACAATGTTGCACGAAAACTCCAGCCTGTTGTTGTACCGCACAGTTATTCAGTCATAACAGTTCTGTTTTCTGGTCTGTGAGAGAACCTTAAGCCTATTAAAGTTATGTTTATATGTATTGGAAGTGTGTGCGCGTGTGTGTTAATAGGGCTCTGTAAATGATGGGGAGGTATCTGGCTGGAGGGCTGCCAGCTCTGTCGATTTTGTAGATAAAACCAATGTGAAGAAAATGAGAGCAGGAGCTGATTGGACTGAGCGGGCTCTGGCTATAAAAGAAGAAATGAAGACTAATGGGCATATGATTGGCCGGGGAGATGGGACACAAATGAGAGGCTGGAGGGGAGGGTGTTGGCCTGGACAATGACTAATGACAACTCCATCCCACAATCAGGACATCCACCTACTGAGAGGATCATTGGCCTTTTGGTCTGGATGGCAGGCTCATCGACCACACTCTCCATTCACTAACACACACACACACACAACCCCACATACACATATGCCAGATGGACTCAGCATGAAGGAGGGACCAAACACATGCACACCACACTCAGCATTTCAATAACTTGATTTAATGTGACTATTTGTCATCACTTAAAGTTATTAACATCATTATCAGATAAATGCACCTGCCCTCTTCTTCTCTGTCATCACCCAGTGATATTTAACAGCCACTCTGAACAATTATATCACCAGTGACTAAATATTCAGCCTTCAGTAGTAAATAATGCATCTCAAGTCAACAATGGGCAGCTCCAACAAGGCAAGATTACCACTTGGACAAAGTCAGCAACAGCTCTACGTCAACATCAACTCTGGTGATATGGGTTTCATTAAAGTACCTAATTTCCAGGCTGTTAAACAGAGGAGCCCTGTGCCAAAACATAGTTTTAGGACCTTTATTTTTTCCATTTTATGTGACACAAATACATGTGGTTAATCAAATGATTACAAACTAATGTGACACAGAGAAAAACGAGGCCCAGCCCAGGTAGACTGTCGCAGGATGGGTGTAAGGCCCTGAGTGAGCTTGATGTTCACACTACACTAGTTCAAAGACATCTACAGAGCTGTCCTCTGGTTTCTGTGGGCACAGACTTTGTTGTGACCTCTTATTAACTTTGAGAAATATTACATGCAACAGTCCACCCTGTGTCTCAGACACACACACACACCTTGGAAAGCGTTGCAGTGCTCAGTCTTCTCTGTCCTCAGCTTGTGTCTTGCTCTCTCATTGGCTGTAGCTTGCCAAAAACAGGTCCAGATATTTAGCCACAGACTGTAAAAATAATGGATGTAGCTACCATGACGTTGTCCATTGGTTTGTGCACTCCAGTTTTGAAGCTTTGGTGTTGGGCATTTTGGCTGTTGCCATTTTTCATTTTTTGGAGCCAAAAGTGAGAGGGTTGCCTTTGGAGGAGCCAGGGGTGGATCTGACTGAAAGTGAGGACACTATCAGAAGACAGCCTGTCTCTCAAAGCTGGACACCCTAAATTATATGTAACTTTATGCCTTTATAAATTGTAGTTGTTATGTAAAAACAGTTGCCATACAGGGGTAAATTAGTTATAGAGACCAAAACCAGGTTGTAAACATGTTTATTTCTGCTGTCAAGTCAGGCATTTGAACATGGGGGTCTATGGGGAATGACAGCCTCAAGTGGCCATTAGAGTTTTTGGCACTTCCGCGTTGGCTTAATGTTTCTGCCCCAAAGGTTGCAATTTGTATTTAGCCTAGTGGATATCTGGGAAGCCTCTGGGATTCATCTGTGAGCTTACAGCTCGCGTCTTTGAGCAGTTCACACAGTGCCGATTTGCCTTGGACTGGGGCCTCCAAAAACTGTCAGCAAGGCTAAAATCATGACGTTCAGAGGTGGCTGTGGCTCAGCGGTAGAGCGGGTCATCCACCAATTGGAAGATCAGTGGTTCGATACCCGGCTCCTCCAGTCCACATGTCAAAGTATCCTTGAGCAAGATGCTGAAACCGATGATGTTTCCGTTGGTGTGTGAGTGTGCTTAAAAAAAAAAAAAAGAATAACAGGTGGCACCTTGTATGGTAGCCTTGGCCACCAGTGAATTAATGTATATATATAAGGCCAGAAAAGTGTTTTTGCAGAACATTATGATGTCAAAGTGACCAACTTAAGACTGTTGAAAATAATCCAAACAAGGAAAGAAATGTTCAATGTTCAAAATGCAAAAATAGGAACCAGGAAAAAGGAATGCATTGTGAAAAAGAACTCCTCCACACACACACACACACCTGCTTGAAGAAACACCATAAATAAGAGTCAGTTGAGGTTTTTTCTGACGCAGGGAAAAAAAAATGCACTGTCTGTGGCTTCCACCACTGTCCTCTTTTCCTCCTCTGCAAACAAAAAACAAAAGATCCTACCCAAACAATTCCCTGCTCCTTTGTTCAGAAGAGCACCCCCTTCACCTGTGTGCAGCCACACACCTGAACAGAGTGAACTAATAGGTGGCAACAAGACAGAGTAGGGGTGAGAGAGACACAGAGACACTGTGAGTCACTTTGACAGTATATTTGAAGGCTATTCTACTTCAACAAAACTCTCTAACAAAATGATAGATGTTTGTCCCTTCACCTCTGTGGCCATGCCTAAGGATGGGCATGTTTTGTGAGGTTACAGTGATCTTTGACCTTTGACCAGCAAAATCTAATTGGGTCCAAGTGAACTTTTGTGGCAAATCTTTAGGAAATTCCCTCAGGGCTTACATGAAAATGGGACCGGCGTACATGCTAATGGATGAAATCACAACCTGGCAACATAGTGCCTCAGGCCACTGCTGTCGCCGGCGTGGAGGTACAAAAATCAACAACTACTCAAGAGGTAAGCATACATTCAAACTGTACCTAAAAGCAGCAGACACATCATTTTGAGTTTTGTCTGATTCCCAGGTGAAATGTTTGACTCGAAGTGCAGTAAACAACACAACAATTAGTGCTTAGCAGCACAGGGAGGGAAAAACAATCCATCCTGATGATTACCGTTTCAGGGATGAACATGATTACACTTATTTTGTTGTCATGTTGCACCACACAGCACACAATATAATCTGTCACTGTAGACGTCGAACTGCTTCTGTTTTGTTTCACAGCTTTAAACACGCTTCCTGTTTACTAAAAGCAGGGAGTGACAGAGAGCAGACACAAGTCTTTGTTGCACTGATAGAGATCCTCTGCTCTCTCTGTCACTTTTTACAGGCTGTTTCATTCAATGTTCCACTGCCGTCTTTACTCAAAGAGAGCCGTCTGAATGTGCAAACCTTGTAATCCTCTCTGATTAATTAGCTGGGCTTTTTCAGCACTTTGGCCTGATAGCAGCAGTGGGAGCTCAGTAATGGCAATGTCATTTTCATGCTGCTTTAAGTGGGACTTTATTATAGGAAATAAAGTGTCTCGTAGAGCTATAAAGTGGCTGAGTGAAGGGAGTGGCATTCTGCTCTTATATTCCTGCTTTACATAGATCAGGCTGTCAATGGGAACTACATCAGCTGGACTGACAGTGGACACACACACACACTTTAGCTGTAGTAAATAATAATGAGAGAGTGCTCTGAAGGGCTAACTGACTGCACTCAACAGCTTTTTAATAGAGGGAATAACTTCACAGTCATAATGGCAATACAACCTTTTTCTGCAATCACAATTCACTTTTGATATGAATGGAAGGTGAATCTCTACACAGAGAGGGTCAATGATGAGTTTTCCATTGAGGTCGTGATGTAATGTAAGCATCAGTGTGCTCCGTGTCCACCACAGAGAACTGATTAAGAAGTCACATGCCCTTATTGCCTCCTCAGTGAAGCTAAAAGCAGACAGCAGCAGAGAAATATGAGAGTATTTAAGGAATATGACTTTATTTGGGACATTTTGCCATACCATTAAGTGTCAAATAAAAGTCTGCACTCAGTTAATGGCATGGGATGTGGTCTGTAAACAATGAAAGGCTGGTAACTGAATGAAGGTGAAGTAATATTTATATCTTATCCTGGGGCAGTGCTCTCAAGTTAAGTCATTTTCATTTATATAGCCCAATATCACAAATCACAAGTTTGCCTCGAGGGGCTTTGTGAAGGACAACCGGGGCAAGCTGGTAAGAAAGTAACACTTTTCAGAACATCATTTTAAAAGATAACTTGATTAACATGATTAACAACTCACGTGTGTTCTATCACTACCTGGTGCTATTTTGTACAAATGTGAAACAACCTTGGTAGTGACAGGCAGACTGATAGTTTTCACAGTTTCAGTTCTTCAAGTTGATACATGTAAATGTATAAAACCCTTCAGACCTCATCAATGTGTTGTTTAAACACTATGAGCAATAAAATACAACACATCTTCTTTTCAGCCTTCATGTTGTTTCCACATCACCACCTGAATGCACCATTGGCCTTGGCTGGCGGAGGTCTCAACTTGAGTCTGATGTAATCACACCTTGCTCGTTCGTTCAGTACCGCTGGTGTACTGTGTTGCTGCTTAACATCAAAGTGAGTTGCAGGAATAGGAATGTTACTTTGGTAGCAGGCCATTGCTGACCGCTCCAATACTATTAACACTAGAACCACCAAGGGGGTCATTTTTCCCCCCTCATGTTTTTAAATGTATGTAACTCGTTTGAATAAAACCCCTACATTTCTCAGTTCCCGACTGTTCCTAAAATTGTATTATTAATCATTTACTGAATTTTAGGGGTTGTGGGACAAAAAGAAAAAAAATACATCATCATTTGTACCTCCAACCCCTGTTCTGACTCATTTTGATCGCCCATAGAAACAGCTGTGACAAGCTGCTGTCACTGCTGCCATTGCTAAGCAACTGGACCTGTGGTGCAAATGCCCCATCAGTGCAGTTGTTGAGAGTGTTCCCACAACATTATTCCCCTTGTAAGGAAAACATTAACATTCTTAACGCCCCCCCACCCCCCAAGAAAAATAAAAAATACTCCTATAATTTTCTGATACACTGCTGAAATGTTTCCTTTGTTTAGTTTTGCCCCCTAACACTCCCATTAGGCTATGAAAACATAATGTTTTTTGGGGCAAGTTTTTTTAAGTGTTCCCCATACCTTCTTTAGGGACAAAGTTATTTGAAAAATGCTCTTAAACAAACAAACAAAAAAGAAACATTCCTGTAATGTTCAGATACATTATTAAAACTTTTGACATACATAGGTCAATAACAAGCTGCAACCTCCAGTGCTGAAAACTGAAGCCAACACAGAAGTGCCAAAAAAGGTTTTGATCTCTAGCTAATTTCAACATTAATTAAAACTGTACGTGGGGTGAATTGTTTGTTACATTACTCATTTGTTAAAATTTTGTTACGGCTTGAAATTACACATATTTAAGTGCTCTATTATTTATATACCCATATCACCCTCTGGAGGGTGCAAATTTGCCAACACAAGCATGAAAAGTATAAATTATGTGAATAGAAATAAACTTAAATCAGCTCCAACTCTGACAGTAATTTCTTTTTTTTTTATTATTTATTATCACAGTTGTGACAGATGTAGTGCTCCGCACCCTCAGTACATGCCTCATGGAACTAGTGCAGACAAAAGAGACACTGCAGCCATACTTCACGAGGCTAGGATGAGTGGAATGTCTCCCCACACAAGACATTCCTCATCCTTATCCTGGAAAACTGGAGGTGCAGGGGTTTGATGAGAACGGAGCCTTTTCTTTAGAGCTTTGAATGATGACCTCTGACTATAGGCGTACAGATCCTAATTAATAGGTAGTTAAAGGCGGTCATGAAACACTGCTCAGGGAAGAACAAATGTATTTCCAATTATTTCCCTCTTCACAATATAGGCATCCTGTCAGTTCGCCTGTGGAAAGCTTTTAATGTGAAACAGCAGCGAGAAGTAGGTTTGCATCAACAATACCTTAACACAGCTTCAGTATAACTGAAAAGATCAGTAAACAGTAAAATAAGGTCGCTATGTGAAAGTACAAACAGAGCAGGAGGAGGAAACTCCAGAGATCCAAGTAGAAGTTTAAAATAGTGACTTTTCAAAACAGCTTTCTGTCTCCAACAGAGACACAGCTTAAATGGAGGAGACTGTAATGGGTTGGCTGAGGTCCACCCTGCATCAACCAAGCTGAAAAACTCTATATGTAGCTTCTGAAACAAGAAATGACACAATCCTCTTACAAATAAAAGTTAAAGTTAGAAATTAGCGCATAAATGGCATATGTTCTCAGCCCCTCCAAACTGCTGAGACCTACTATCACCTGGGAGACCCATATTACCTTCCTGTAAGATTGTAAAGCCCAAACCCTGTTCTTTCTTTCTAAACTCAACCACATGCTTATGTTACCTAAACCCAACGACCTGTGTGTCTTGGCAAAACATAACCTTGCCCGTTTGTTGTTGAAGGAAAAAAAAAAAGTCAATTCACAGTGTTATACAGATATAGTATATTTATTTTGAAAGACACTATATGCAAACTGTCCATTTCCTATAAAAACGGAAGTGTATTTTGAAAAGACACAATGCATGTAACAGGTGTAAATTGATGAGGCATCCCAGACTGTCAACAACAGATGCACCCAGGATACCTAGTGCGTAATATGTAGACACGAAAGACCACTGACCAAGCACCAATCTGTGTGTGCATGTTGTGAGTGAGAATGTGTTGACCAAACTTTATCAGTTGAAACTTTGACAGATTAAGCGGGATTTCTACTTCTGCACTGTATCAACAACATACCTATGGCTTAGACTAACGTGCACCTACCCAGGAATGTAACTACATGTCATGGTGATTCAGACA
>JAPZEB010000025.1:32365039-32375510 GCA_029783705.1 Chaetodon striatus | reverse complement strand
CAACAGCATGTGTACATGTATGTTCGGGCTTGGCTAGCAGAGCAGCCTACAGGAGATATAGTGTGGGTGACAGAATACCTTGACCCTATGTCCATTTAGCATTTGCACCACAAACTCCTAAATGTAGGAGAAGCACTCACCGCTCTGTGCAGCACTCACTGTAGGCTATTTCCTTATAAAAGTATGCATCTCATTTATCGTCCACTGAACGAGGATGCACGCCAACATTTTCCAAACAAAAACAACAGGCTGCAGTGACAGTCTTTCTCGATAGGATATTTGAAAATAGCAGATTTGTGCAGTTAGTCCTTCTCAGGCAAGCTCAGGGGTTTACATGAACAATGCTCTGCAGTCCTTTTCTTTCCTCCAAGTGAGGATTACAATATATGCAAGTCACATAATCCATTCAAATATAAATATATTTTTACATGCTTTAAGATCCACTTATTACTAAAAGTGTTTATCATCCAAGAGAGACAATTATTAAAGTGATGGTCAAAGTTGTCACACTGAAATTTAAGGTTTGCTGAAAGATTCACGTTGTCAATTCATGCATTGAGTAACATGCAAGTAAACATTTCACCTTAAAAGTTGCCATCAGTTGGCCCAGAGAATTAAGTTATTTTTCTCAGTCTACAGCTGCTGCAAGAGGCAGCAAAACATCCTGTCATTTTTTTTTAGTTATATTTTACTTACGAATGTAAAACTTGCCACGGTATAACCAGTGGTTACATAAGCTTCAAAACCAGCCATACAGTAACTCAGCCCTGAGCAAGAGTGACTGTCCATTACTGACCAGTCAACTGACTGCAGTGTTTACACCTCCACCCTTTAGTACCAACAGAGGGGTGACCAAAAATGGGGAAATGGTTCTGTTGATACCATCCACAACTTTTCAACTTTGGAAATGGAAAAAAAAAGGAAAAAAAAATGTGTACTGAACTGAACTCAGCTGTGCCGGACTATTTGGTGGAAACAATGCTTATGGGGTACTGAGACTGGCAGTGTAAGGAAACACCTATAGGTAGTGTGTCAGTAGGAAAACAGTTCAGTTTAAGGTGAAACTTGCCAATAATTAAGTCATTTTTCTTGGGAACTGTTTTCATCATTCCGCAAACAATGTAGTCACAAAATCCTGTTAAATCATGTTGTCATTTGTAGAAGATGAACCTTTTAAATTTGAGAAAGAACTGAAGGTGGAGAAAGAAGAGAACATCAGGATTAGAGTGTGAGTATGTTATTAACATCTCTCGTGAAAATTTAATTAAAATTGTGTTTCCGCTGTATCTGTGGTTGAGCCATGGAAACAGCAAACAGGCCTCAATTCCACCTTTCACTCCATCCTGAGCAGTGCAGAAATATTTACCCATTGTTAACAGCACTATGCCTAATGCCTGTGTATGGCTGCTTGCCCATGCCATTAGTTTGCTTAAGGAGCAAAGGGCTGTTTTCTCACAAAGGAAATTAGCTAAATCCTTGGCCCATAATCACTGGAGTCCAATGAAATTAGTCTGAGAGAGAAAATTGATTGGTTGTTGTTTCTCAGCAAAATATGGTTAAATTGTCTGAATTCCTGCCTTACAGCTCCTCTTTAAATTCGTAACAACCCATTCTATGTAATATGCTTACATTATTGCTTTTTCTTCTTGTGTCTTCTTCTGGTTTTTGTCCTTGTACTGTAACGTTAGTCCTGTTCTCTTCCTCGTGTTATGTACCATGACATGCATGAAGAACCAGCTGAATATGTAGTGGTGTATAGGTAATCAATGCAAACATCTCTTACTGTGTAATTGCTCATACTGAGAGGTTCTGCATGCTCTCACTCATAACCGGGACATATTAGACTTTGAGAATAAAAGTCTAAAGTTTTGATATTGGCATTGTAAGTTTCTGCAAACCACGGACACATTACATTTGCATGTTATTATGTGGCAGATAAATTGAAACACTGTATTTGTGCGATTAGGTTTAGGCACAAAAACCACTTGGTTATGGTTAGGAAAAGATCATGTTTTGGTCCAAAGTATCTGCTTTTGGGGGCAATGACTTGCTAAAAAACAAACAGTTTTGTCAACACATTCTCACTCCTAACTTATCAAATACTGATCCTTAGTCAGTGGCCCTACAAATCAAAGTACGGCTCCCTTGATAGCCTCTAGCATCAGTGCAACGTTAAGGTATAACGTGTGAATTTATGTTTGTTACATTTCTTGTGTCTTTTCAAAATAAACTTCCATTTTCATAGGAACACTTTTTACTCATTAAATGCATGCAGTGTCTTTTCAAAATAAAGTTAGACCATGGCATAAAAACTTAATTCTAAGGTTTATTTTCTTAGGTATAGGTAACAAAAGTAGATAGTTAGGTTTAGAAAAAGACATCATGATTTGGCTTAAAAGAAGTGCATTTGTTACTAATGTCACATACGTCATGTGACACATGTCGTTACCGCATTATGCTGCACATACTTGCATACTATGTTGTTATTAAAATAACTTGGTTGACTTTTGTTTTCTCACAGGAAACGAACAGTGGTTCCCCAGGTGACAAGAATTTGTTTGACCCATCCACCTCCCCTCCCTCCCACCCTGTGTAAAAAAATCTAAACATCTTTAATACCAAAAAAGAAACAAACAAACATAAAGCAACAACAAAGAGAGAATTTGTGGGTTTCTGTTGTTGCTTGTACAGCCATCTTGCAAATGACCCAAGAGGCATTTCTCAAAACATAAGGTCTGGAGTGTGTCAGTCGACACATTGGGAGTAAGACCGGCTTATTTTGTTGTTTGTTGGTGAACAGTAGTCATAAATATGTCAAAATGTGGGACAGTCACAGTCATGCACAAGTTAGCAATAACAATATAGCATTAGCTAACTAGCTAGTTAGCTAGTGTGACATCAACAAACTACTAGCAACTTTTTTCTATGCTTGTTATAAAGAAAAGGGCCGTAATATGTTGAAATGACACTGAACCAAGATTTTTACGATTGTTATCGTTACTTTAAAAAAAAACAACAACAAACAAAAAACCCTACATTTGTGGGTTTCTTCTGTTGCTTGTGCATCACCATCTTGCTGATGATCTACAAGGCATTTCTCAAAACACTAGGTTTGGATTGTGCCTCCAAAAAACACAAGTGTCAGTTTTTGACAAGTTGGGAGTCAGACTGGTTGTTTTGTTGTGTGTTGGTGAACAGTGGTCTGCAGCTTGGCAGGTGTTTCACTTAGGTGACATGCCATCCGCCGTCCCCTCCACCTCCTAATGACAAAGTCAGCTCATATGCTACATCGCTTTAGAAACTTTGATATTATATGTATGAAACACACAAATGTAACATATTCGTGGTTTGCAGAAATGTACAATGCCAACATTTTCTTCTGGCGACTGGGCTGCTGGAACAATGTGTATATGACAGGCTGCTAGTCAACACTTTGTTTGTATTATGACCAAGAAAATACATCCAAACAGAGAGGGATACTGATGCTTAGATTCCCCCTCCTGAGTAATAAGTCAGACAGTGTCAGTCCACCACTGAGCTGCTTCCCTGTCTGTATAGTACGCCTGATTCACTGGGCTCATTTGTGTGACAGTGCATGTTTGTATGACTGTGGCCTTTGTTTCTTAGTCAGACCTTCAGTACAAACAAGGAAAGAAATAAGTGGGGCTAGAACAGGCACTGCACAGACACACACACACACGCTCACAGAGCCACACATGAAGTGAGCTGAACAAGCTGGAGTCAATAGTCTAATACATTGAAAGCCACTGACTTCACTGCTCATGCAGGAAGGCTGATTTAGGAGAGATTATCTTGGCTTGATAATGACAACAGCATCACACTGAAATCAATGGAGCTGATGATACTACTGCAGCTTAACTAAGTAAATGTATTTTGCGCTAACCAAAGCTCTTTTTAAATCAATACACACTCGCTCTCTCAGTCTCTCTCTACCCTCTGAGGTTTGGCAACATCTTTCGATTATACAAATTTGAAAAAAAGAGGAAAAAAACAGCAGGGAGAAAGAAAAACAGGACTCGGAAGATGAGTTCTTCGCTCCTCAATTCAGCTGGTCACGTCGATTAAGATGTGAACTTCTACAATTCCAGCAGTTCACATCCAGCTCCAGGGCCTTATCTGAAATTAAAAAAGTCCCCTTCTCTCCGGCTTTGAAGTTTTTCTAAGCCACTCAAATAGTTCCATTCGCAGAATGTGGAAGCTAAAGGAGGCTTTGATTTTTGGAGTCGGCTTTGCCTGTCACTTTGTGTTACATGCTGGCTGATCTAAAGGCTAAAACGGAGCGACATTGCCATGCTGTCAGCCTTTCCCACCCCTCCATTTCAGCGTCTGATTCACCCATTATTAACTGTTGCACAGCCCAAATGATTGGCAAACAGTGTAAAGCTTGGGTTAAAGAACAATATTGCAGAGAGAAATGAGACATGGCGTTGCTTTAGTGTTTCATTGTATGGATTTGTGTCTTTTATTTGAATGGATGACCAGTTTTTCCACATAAGTCAAAGATGAAAAGCTCCACTCTGTGACGGTTTGCCCCTGCTAACACTTTTAATGATACAAACTAGAATTACTGCCTCACTGTTTTCTGTCTCTGCCAACCAGTCAAGTTACAGTTTGACATCCATGTCCGGATGAATGGACGACTCAGATGTAGCCATGACAGTTGCTTGACGATGCTTCAAATATGGATGTTGCTGCAAAAATGCTACAAATTCTTAAACATGAATGCTTCACACACAGCTTCAATCTGGCAGCACAGGGCGACAGTCACAACAGTTTCAAGGTGGACACCCAAGATAAGTGTCACCAGTTCAGTATCAGACTAAATGTCTCCCCTTCTGTTCCTGAGATATTTCATTGAGTAATGGCCAAGAAAGTGTTAATATAAAATGTCATCACTTTATCATTTTGTACTGTTAGACATTTGTGCGAAAATTTGTTATAATTATGGTGTAAATTCTTGAGTTAAGGCCAAAAATGTGTGACCTTTGACCCCTTTTATTTAATCAGTTCATCCTTGGGTCAAAGTGGACGTTTGTGCCAAATTTGAAGAAATTCCCTTTAGGCAGTGGTTCCCAACTGGTCCAGTCACAGGGTTCAGATTTCTCCTTAGTCCTTAGTTGAAGGTCAAGTATTTACTCACTCTATAGCAATCCACTCTATAGAAATTCACTGTCCTTCAAAATTAAGTTGGGATGTTTTTTTTTTTACAAACTTGACATATTTGCCAGTGATTTATGGCCCATTCAGAATGGACCAGCAACCCACTTTAGGAACGTGACCCACCAGTTTGGAACCACTAACTTAAGGCGTTATCATGATATCGCATTCTGGAGAATGGGATGGACATATGGTCACAGTGACCTCAAACCTTTGACCACCAAAATCTTATCAGTTCATCTTTGAGTTCAAGTGGACATTTGTGCCAAATTTCAAGCAATTTCCTCATAACTTTCTTGAGTTATGCTGTTCATCAAAATTAAATGGATTGACAAACAGATGGAAATCGAAAGCATGTACGCATGTACAACCCTGGCTGCGGCCATGGCTTTGTATACCTCCATGGCCACAGGGAGACATAAAAAGTGTGACTTCAGTATGAACTACAACTACCTGGATGGCATAAAGATGCTGAATGTAACTTTAGAGAAAGATAGTTGATTTATGAGAGCGTCAGATACCAGAGCTTTGGGTTGATGGTTCTGTCTGACTACAAACCCAAAGTGTCGGTATTTGATGACCTTTAAATGAGACTCAGCAATCAATTACCTTTCTCTAGAGTTACAATGAGCAACTTTTAATTTCCCCTCATTATACTTAATTCTGTTGACCTACAGTTTTTTTTTTTTTTTTTCAAATCTTTAATGTTTGCTGTTTTAAACAATCTATGTGTGGAAAAGATGAGGCTCCTACATTTGTTTTTTGATTAAAAGTAGTGAACTGCTTTACAGTTAAGACAATATTTATCAGAGGCAGCTAATTTAATCATACACCTTTAATGGACGTTAAAGGATATGACTGCCATACTTTTTATTTTCTATTGTTCTTCCCATAAAAAGGCCAAAACCAACAATGAGTTCCTCCTGGTGCAGGACAATTAAATGCCCAGCATCATGTGGCCAGAGTGTGTAGGCAGTCCCTGGATGATGAAGGCATTGATGCCATTGACTGGCCCTCTCGTTTCCCTGACCTAAATCAAATAGAGCAGCTATGGGATGATATGTATTGGTGCATCTTACGCTGCCAAGTACTGCCACAGACTGTCCAGGAGCCTGCTAATACCCTGATCCAGGTCTGAGAGGAGACATTGTCGGGAGTACATACAGGCACGCAGGGGCCATATACACTACTAAGTCACATTATGAGTTTCTGTGATAAAATTTACTCCCAAATCAGCCTTTGATTTCAATTTTTACTTGTCAATTTTCCATTGACCATTGTTATGTCATTTTCTTGTCAACAAATTATACACTGTACATTGTACATTGTATAATTGTACATTCATTGATCAAGATCCAATGTGTGATTAAGTTTTCCCTTAATTTTTGAGCAGTGTAGTTTGGTGTGAAAAGTAGTTGGGCAAAAATGTTTACAGCTGGGGGAAAGATGTGATATTGTAGCCATGTAAGTCATATTTTCCATTTTCTTAAGTTAACAAAATAGCTGGACACAATCTTATGTCAGAAAGATTTAGAGCAAAGGGGTCTCCCAAGCTTTTTGACCATTTCACAAGTTCTGATGGTGTATACTGGTACCTGAACTGCTGCAACATTGTGTTCTGGTCCATTAAGCAACCCTGTCAACCAAAAGTTCAATTTATATACAACTGAATGTTTTTTGGAGGAAATGTACTTGCTTTTTTTTCAAGTCCAGGAAGTTATATGTTCTTGTACAGTACAGATCTTGAAGGAGTGGGAGTGGATGGATTGTGCTAGTCATGGCACTGTAGCAGACAGCCTGAAAACAACAGGCTGCTCCTTTTTTTCTGAGCAGAGGAGGATTTGGTGAGTGGGTGGGACAGCAGAGCAGTGGGTGTGGTGGTAAAGGTGGGGTGTGGTCAAAACAGAGGAGCAGAGAATAATTACTGACTGCATCCACCTGTGAGGTGTGAGAGGAGGACAATCCAGTGTGGAGGAGCGTGGCATGAGAAGAGGAGTTTTTGAGCCACACAAAGCATTTTCTGCATACAGTTCATTCTCTGTTTGATTGATTGTCGCAAGCTCCTTGAGGTGAGTTCTCCCTTCTTGAGAGGATCTTGGAGAATGACAGTGTGACCATGAAGGATTGTTGATTGTTGGGTTGTGATTGTTGTTGTGGTTAAGCCGAGTATTCAGGAGCTGGGGAACTGCTGAGTTGTGCTCCAGTGCTGGAGATCATCAGGAGCAGGTTTGATTAATTTATTCACCTTTTTGCTCATCTGATGTCTGACCCTGGCTTTCTGTGGGAAATGCTGAATAATGTGGTGACTCTGTGGAACATTCATACTGTTCAAAGGATCTCCTCAAACCTGTCTCCATTCATTCAACTCACACTCAAACAATAAACTCTGGTACACCATCCCACTGGACTGCAATTAATAACTGCAATAACACATTGTGTTCTTTTAGGCCTGATGTTACGCTACAGGACGATGGTGTCAAATTAGACTGACACAAAGTAGACCAATCAGAGCTTAAACTTGCACAGTTGCCATAAAAGTAGACCAATTTTGCCCCCACCCCCAGCAATTTAATATACTGCAATACTCTGATATTTGTTTAAGTCATTAGTCTATTGTTGGGTGTTTGTGATAATAAAGTTATTTTCTATACTCAATAGAGTCATCAAAAACAATTACACATTCTCTGACTGCTTTCCGACAAGACTTGACAAAAGTGTCATTTATCAACAGGCTCCGTTGGTGATGAATAAGATGTTCCCTGATTAGCTGAAGGAGTTTATCTGTCAAGGCTAGTACTCCTGCCCTCTGACAGTGGTTGGGGCAGGAGCCAGACTGATACAGACAGCAAAACAGAATGTTGAGCTCACGTAATCAAGATGGTTTTACCAGGCTAGCAAAAAGGGACTACAAATCGCATTTCGTTGTGTAACCCTGTGTTGTAGAATGACAATTAATGCTTGTAACTTTTAACCTTGTTCATCTTTAGACACTTTTGTTCCTGATGTCCATCCACCAACAGAGACACCACTGAAAACATCTCTTTCTTTACTTGCAATGTATAAAATATGAATAAAGTATTGCTTTAAAATATCATTTGAGTGCAACTTCTGTGTAAAAATGTTGACATATTGGCAAGTCCAATTTATTTTTAATAATTCAGTAATTGCTCTCTCTTTCTCTTTCTCTTTCTCTGTCCTTCTTCCAATCTTTTCCCCCCAGACACTCCATGCAGCAGCAAACCAACAAAGTCATCACCAGCACAAGCCAACTCATCAAACAGCTCTCTGATATAATCAGTGGCTCTTCACGGGTATTTTATGCTCCCCTTCCTCCCTCTTTCACTGTCATTTTCAAGAATAAACAGTGGATTAAACAACATTGGAGCTAATTAAGGCTAATCTTGTTTTGTTGCACAGCAAGACCGTCTGCACCTGACCAGACTAAAGACTGAACTCTCAGAGTCTGTGCAGCGCTACGGGGATCTGCAGAAGGTATCCACATACTGTATAGAGTATATTCATGACAAAGAGATGGAGTTGCTCCACTGACATAAAGTTGTATATATCTTAAGAGCTATTGCATATACAGGCAAAACAAACACTTACTGGCCTCTTTAATGAGGAAAAACAAGACTCCCCTTAATGTTATCTCTTCATTTGCTCCTCTTTCAGAAAATTGCGGAGCGTTCAAGGGCCTTGCTCCCTCCAGCACAGATAGACAAGAAGAAGGTGAGCTGATATGGAGGGTAAAAAATCTGCCCTTTGTTTCACTGTCATTCATAAAAGAGCAGGATGATGAGATGGCATTTCTCTGCTCGATTGCATCCTCACAAGGGCTCCTTTGAAGCTCTGTCTAGTCTCTTCCACTCTGTTATAGTGGACTCCATTCATCAAATACAACTCTTATGCAGTGCTTTTTTTTTTCATCTGAATCTAAAATGGTTCAGGCAGGAGTTTATTTTCAGTGTGAAGCCCTGTGAAAGCAGAGAGATACAGACTGATAATCAGTAATTGTGTTTAACAAATGGAAGTCAACCCTTATTACAGACAGAGTTGGTGTGAATGAGTACTTATTTCGTATTACTAAAACAAAATAATATAAAACCAAACTTATTGATCTCCATTTGTAAGCGGGGTGATGAGCAGCCAAAGTAAAAAATACACAGTGTGATAGTGAAGGGTGGACTGATTCTTTTAACAGTATTATTGCCTTCGTGTTGATATGTTTAAATGTGTGGAGTTTTGATACTTTCTGCAAAATACGGTGTTGGTTTCTCCTTGACACTCCATTATAGTACATCTATGCTCCACAGCTAGTGATGTCAACCCTGCAAAACTTCTCGTCAATGCAATACCAGTCATCATTTTAGGGCAGTCAATAGATTTAAAAAAAAAAAAAAAAAAATTAATTTATTAATCTCACATTTTAATCTAATTAATCTAGATTAGTCACCATTCATTTCTTTCTAAAGTTTAAGTAGTCTAAAAAAAGTAAAAAAAAAAAACCCTGTGCTTCATCACAAATAATTTCATCTTTATGTCATCCATTTGCAATAACATGTTGGAATGTGACATCATGGAATTATTATATGAAATCAAAAAAGGAATTCAAATGCTCTTGTTTAATGTCAATAGTTTATAAAAGTCAAAGATTCCAGTAAACTATCGTCATTGGCTAAGCAAAAGTAACGTATTTGTTATCGATGTAGGCTAATAAAAAAACTAAAGGCTGCAACCAGGGCTCCACTGCAGTAGTCCATATGAAGAAGACACTGTGGGAGACAGGCAGAGAGACAGCACTCATGTGGAAAAGGGGAAGCAAGGAGAGACTAAAGGTGTGAGAGCGAGAGAGAGCTTTTAAAAAGGACTATGCCAGGTGTGTTTGTCCAGGTGTGTTTGAAGCATTTTGTTGGCATTTTAACGTCATGTTATGATGTCAGGACTGACACCAACGTGTGTGTTAGATGTTCTAGTTTATTTTGATACCCTGGCCATCATTTTAGCTTAAATATTGACCTCCATACCATCGCTAAAAGTGCACGAAACATAATGTCGGAGCACCTGCATCAATTGCGTTAAATTTCTTTGACGCGTTAATCGCATTGACATTAATTGCGGAGATTAACGCATTAACTTTGACAGCACTAACACACACACACACACACACACACACACACACACACACACACACACACATATATATATCACCTTCTTAGGGTGGTATCTTGGTATCTGTGTCATCCTCAAGCTCGGGTCCTCTACCAGAGGCCTGGGAGTTTGAGGGTTCTGCACA
>JAPZEB010000025.1:32320778-32339366 GCA_029783705.1 Chaetodon striatus | reverse complement strand
CATGTATGTGTGTGATCCGTGCGTGTGTTCGTGCATGCATGTGCGCTTGCCAGAGTCTAATGGCGCCAGGCCCTCTAGCTACAGGCTACAATCCAAATGAGATCTGAGGAACTGTATGTCAAGCCAGCTATTCATCAAACATAACAGCAGTGAGAAGCAAGATTGAATGGTGGAGATAGCATCTTCAATCATCGAGTGTAGGAGGCCACTTTGTGGGTTTCATCTCCACAATATATGACATACAGGACTGTCAAGTGAATATGATAATGTGTGAATAGATCTTAAGGGAGGAGGGGACGGGGAGGCTGCTGTAACAATTGACAGTTCAAAATGACATCCACAGAGATGCAGCGGATATTGTGAAGCCTTTAGTATCAACAAAATAAGCTTCATATAGTAAAGGCTTGAGAACGCTTTGAACTGAAGTTCAAACTACTTCATATCCTGTCATATTACTGCCAACTCAGTGTCTTTTCAGTTACCTACATAGTAATTATGTCTTTAGGGGAATGCAATAGCAGCCAAAAACATTTACATTAAACAAATATACAAATTCATGGATTAAGTTCAATCAGATTGTTCAGTTTAAATACAAAAACCAGTGTGAAGGATGTGTGAGTGTAGTGACCGATACAGGTTTTGAACAACTGATTCTTGCCCCAGTGCACTGTGTTCATTCCAACATCTATTATCTTCCTTTTTCCAGAAAAAAATCTAATCTCTCTGTCCTCTAGATCAAAAAATCTGTCATGTTCACTCAAATCTTCCCCAAAGATCAAAACTGATCCCAACACCTGACTGTCCATCATTGCTGAACACTGCTGCTTTATAAATGATGAAACTGTAGGCCTTTTTCACTGAAGACATGTTGACATGTCACAGTAAGAAAAGCACAAGTTAAAATGAATGGTGGCTGAATTCTACTTGGCTGCTTCAATTTCAAGGTCTTGGTGTTGTGCATGCTGGCTCACTGTCACACTGTCATGGCTTACTGGGACACTTGAACGGAACAAAGCCATTACTGATTTTAGCTGTGTTTTTCTTACGACAAAGAGTTATAATGTCTGCAGTGAAAAAGTCCTATTGCATAATGCTTACTGAGGTGCATTTGAACAGTGATACATTGTAGCCTTGAAAAAGGGGAACAACCAGTCAGCCAACATTTTGTCGACATATTTATGTCACATTACATTCTTTTTTTAACCAAAGACATGATGTTTTTTTTTTTTTATCTAACCAAATAGTGTTGTGGCCCACACCTAGCCACGCCCATTTGACAACGTTAACCACATGCTTGAACATGTCTCACCCAGGTGACAGCCGTGCGTCATATACAGATGATAGGGTGCATCTCATAGCCGCCAAAGAGTGCCTTTGGTATTGGTGCCACAGGGTGTGAGAAAGTGTCAGTATTTGACAAGCTGAGATCAGAATGTGTTTAAACAACATAATCAGTGACTACAAATCTTCAAACTGGGATGACCAGCAAAGTGATTTGTAATTTCCATTTTTTCTATCACCCCCAAAACAAACAAACATAAAAAATCTTTCTATAACAGCTACCATAGTGGTGGGCCTTTTGCTTCCATTACATGTCTTCTTTAAGGCTAGTGAAAAGAAAATATCCAAAATAAACATTTAGGTGTTTCTTTTATTTCATATTTATGTTCTGGAAATTTATTTTTTTTTAAAAAGCATTTTTAATAACATACTGCCTCATTTGCATATTTAAACATAAAGCATCAGATACTTGTAATATAAAAAAATAGCTTAATGTAAGTAATCAATTGGGGAAGTTTTATGGTGGTATCTATTCGTTAAAACTTTTACCCTCTTCACCTGGGGATTCTTCCCCTATTCTGACTGCTGAAATAGCTGCTTTCAAATGAGACAGTCTTATCAAATAAAATTAGTATGCCAGACATAAGCTGCTTAAAAAAACACACACATTGTAATTAATTAAAGGGGCCATGATTGAAGGGAAAACTGCAGAAGAGCTGTGGTTAAACTCGGAGCCTATACAAAGTGATCATGTTATCAGTAATTTAGTTTATAAAGTTAACTGTGGGCACTGTGTGACAAACTGCTATCAGTTCTATCACACTGTGTAAGTAGTCAGAGGGTAGAGACTGTCCCCATTTAATATCATTCCCAAAAAACACTGAATCGTCTTTTGTTGTTTATGAACACATTGGTTCTGTCCTTCAATCCTTCTGTCCTTGGCCAGATCTCCGCAGGACCTCAACTCAAACCATCTGTCTGATACATTTACAGAAAATATGATCCAAGAAACATTATGTTTAAAGCTCACAGTAATGGCAAATGAAAACATCTCTTTAAGGAGTAGAAGCCCATTGGATTGGTTTAGGTATTTATGTCAAGTGCATTGAGAGAGACACAGTCCTGCTGTGAGTAAAGCACTAGAATGGTAAAAGGATGCAAGAGACACATCACAAGTGTCCCCTTTAATCATTTCACTATACTCTTAGCAGCACTGACGTATCTCTGCTGGTCTGGTCTGGAATCTGTTTATATTGTGCACAAGAGTAAATGTGAGGCTTTATTAAAAACACCCTCACCCAGGAGAGCTGCTGCATCTGTGGATACTGTATTTCATAATAACAACCAGAAGGATAAAGTCTCTTTAATATTAAAGCTGAGTCACTCTGCTGCTCTTCTTTCCCTCCACACCAGCCAGAGGTTAATGAGAACTGTTTTCCCCCAGCCCTACACATTTCCTATGGATAACACTCTGTGGTCACATTATGGTGTTATTGTGCTGCTCAAGATGCACGACAAGTTCAAGCCATGGATGTATAAAGAGAACTGGATACAGTGCTGGAGGCGGGGCCCTGCTCATACCTATGAAAGTTGGTCAGTGGCACTTGAAGCTAAAAAGTTTGACTTCCCATAGTGCGAGCACACACTAACACTAACTATCCTTTGACCTGCTCGGTCTCAGGCTTGTCTGAATTCGACTTTTAGTGACTTTTACGACTTTAAGGACATATTGATCTTAAATTGAAAGCAAACTAAGAAATACAGTAGCATATTTAATGTTAATAAATACTTGAATACAGTTGATAAAAACTGTCTGCCTGTTTCTGTTATCATTTCATAATGTCTCTGTGAAAACTGCTATTGAACAAGCCAGATGGCCCATACCATAGACCTCCTCCACTGCATGTTTGGGTAGTGGAGATGAAGGACCAGCCCAAGTAATCTCCTGGAATTTTACTATTCCCACTAATACTTGACCAGCTCACCATCTGTAACGAAGGTTACAATCTGAAGAATATGGAAACAAACAAACTGACAGCCTGACCTACACTGTCAAATGCCATTCGTTGAGGGGGCAGTAACCCTGTATTATGATACTATAACCAAGGACACCAGGTTTTTCTGGACTGCTCCTCTAACATTTCAGACAAGCTGCGACAGGAGGCAGGCACCCTCCTTCAACCCCACTCCACTCTGACGGCCCTCAGAAGCTTGCCAAATTCCAGATGTCATTGCCTAAAAGATGCGGATTAATCACCATGGGTTCACTTAAAAAGTTGAAACCGCTAACTGTGTTTTCCCAAAATTTTTACTTGGTAATAGACCTATCAGTCAATCAATCAATCAATTTTATTTATAAAGCCCAATATCACAAATCAAATTTAGAAAGGTAGAAGCCTATGTGTAATGTAGATATTGTTGTGATGGAAACCAGGTCACAAAGTTATTATAATTCTCCTGTTCATTGTCATGCTCTTCCAGATTTATGATTGTATTCAACTTTTTCTATGTGTTATGCTTTTTAATGTACAAATAATTTCTTCTTTGAGCCTTTCAGTCAAATTCAGCTTCCACCTTCTAGTGTATTACAGTTTAGCTTCCAGCCTTTCGAGAAATGTATTTCTGCTCTTAGGTTTAGGTAATGCAGTTCAGCTTCCAACCCTTCCAGTTTTACAATTCAGTTTCCAGGTTTTTACAGCAGTGCAGTGCAATGCAGTTGCACTTTTAGATAACTATTTTCAGCCATGCTTTGCAACCTCAGCTGTCAGCATTTACATGCATTTTCTGCAGGAAATGCTGTTTCTAGTATTTTTTGTGGTTCTTTTAAGTGATTAAAATAATTTAAGCTACTATTTCCTGTCCACAGCACTACATGGCTGAACTTCAGTGGTGGTACACCTACCCGCTGCTCCAAACTGGGAGACTCCCAACTGACATCTGCTGGTGGTAATAAACTGACTTCATACAACCCCACTTCAAAAATCCGAGCTATCCCTTTAATGTTGTACTTTTTTTCCCCCAAGAAAAGGCCTACCAATGACTGGCCTACCAATGACTACTGTATGTGTTTCACCAGAACAGCAAAAGTCATAATGTTGTCATTGGTTTATTCATTAGTGCGTTGTATTTGGAGAAAAACATGCATTTACTGAAAGGAGAGTGTCACCAGAATTCAACACATAAAACTGCATGCGAATGTTCCAGATTGGGTATTGTGATCCTGCGTTTTACATTCACCTGTTATGTCTCCTCATCCACCTCTAAACTCTTCCCATGTAATTTACGAGATTGTATTTTGTCTCAGAGTGCATCTATAGTCCAACCTCCTCGTAAACAAGGCCGTTAATCTGCAGAAACATTCTGTCACATCAGCATGTGTTGGACCTCGTTAGGGTCATCCAGCTCGTTAACCCTCGTTAGACGCCTGGCTAATTAGGTCTCGTTAACGAGAACCACGCAGCCGAGGGCATAACTGGACATGCTGGCAATGGTTTTGTTTTTTTTTTCCTCGGTTTTTCTAAAGAATTGATTAAATTATAAATTTGCTAATATCCTTTAATTTTGTCAGCAAAGCCCATGAAAAGACCAAACCAACAACAAATTGACCCTATACTTACTAGTATTGTATGTGTGCGAAACACCTAATGTTTCTTGATCCTCTGTGCCATAGAGCTCCATTGTTGTCCAAAAACTATTGGGCCCAGTGTCCAACAAAGTTTTTTCCTAGCTGAAAACGCTAGGACTTCCTCAGGAAACTCCCAGCTGGGAGTGTTTCAGAGCACTTTGGTGCAGTGTTTTTTTCAGCTGAGATTCTTATGTTGCAGCTGGGTGCCACAATACAGAATATCCAGGAATGTAAAAATGGTGGTGTAAGGAAGAGTACCTGCTCTGGAGGAAGGGAAGGCTGAATAAGACAGGATGGACCCGCTTGTTTCTGTGGCTTCATGCTAGAATACATACATTTATAGAGTATAATAACACATACTTCTACACTTAATTTAGCACTTGTACATGTAAGATGTGACAGTTGGTGTTTGTGGTATTTGTCCCTCCTCCACTTTGATTGAATGGCTGGGTAAGACGTGACAGTGACGGGCACAGTGTAAGCGCTTAGCTTGCCTTGCAAGCTGACAATAAAAATCTGCTCCTAAAAGATGATTTAGGATTTGTTATGACTCATAAACAGACATTAACACTTTTAGCAACATTTAACAAAATGCTGTATTAATTTTAGCCCCATGCAAAGTGTTTACCAGCTAATGTTCCGCTCGTCTGCCTTTACAATGCACTTTACACATTTGTATAACATAAAGCAGCAAATAAATAAGGCATTCATTTTATATGATAGGAGCGAAGAAGGGTAAATCAGTAAAACATTCTCAGCCTAGATGACCAAACACATACAAGGTAATATTATGCTGCTGAGTTTATTTTATTATGGGTGATATTCTAATATAGGATGAGAATGCAGTAGGACAGGAAAAGACAGATATCATGAACAGAGATTAAGTGACAGACCTTCCTTAGGTCATTCCAAGCATGTGAAAATGTAGTGTGTGCATTTGAGTAGGGGATACCCAAAAATTGTGTCCCGTATTGATTCAGTAAGAGACAGTGCAATTTATTTTTCAGTACTGGAAGAACCTATAATAATGTTGTACGGTACAGATGTCAACTTATTCCTCTCTGTAGGTACATAATGGAAACTGTATTGCTGTACTGCTGTACAGTAACAGTGCCTTTTTTTCTGGCTTCATGTTCAACACACTGTAGTTGAAACAACAAATTTAGCTTAGTCTGGTTTTTAGTGACATCATAGAAGCAGCCAGTGCAAAAGGAACCAAAGCTCTGCAGGGACATTTTAGAAAATGCAAATTTAACAATATTAAGTATCTGTTAAAAACCAAAGCAATATTTGTTAAATTGAAGGTGAATACATTTCAAAAAGAACCATTGTTGGCAGTTTGCCACCAAGATTAGCCACTGAGACTAAGTATAGATAGTCTATAGGAATAACTACTGCTGCTATCTCACCTGAAATTTTACCCATAATCATCTTGAGGTCGGCCTAAAGATATGATCGTATTAGACCAAAAGTAGTGCAGACTTAAGCAAGTAAGCCCACCACTTATTTAACCTACTCCTTAGCTCAGTGAGATGTTATCACTATTAGGGAGTAACTGTCTGTTTGTTCTCTAACATAATGTTGGGAGTAAGGAAAACTTAAAATGGCTACTTTTGCCTCTGCTGGTTCTCTAACATCTGCCCTATGGTAAAAATGTATATTTATAATAAAAGATGTGTGTCTGAACGTTTAGAATCTTTTGTCCATGTGTTAGTACTGTTTTGTTAAAGGTGTTTTGGAGAAGTGAATGTTTGATTATCCCAATCACTTTCATTGCTAGTTTTACCAAATGAGAGTGATTGGAAAGTGAATGGGGCAGGCTGTGATCCTGTGACCAATGTGCTGATGGGAAAAAAGAAGTTAGTAGTATGAGGACGAAAACTCTGTGGAAGGAGGCAGGTTGGGATGGTGGATGGGTCAAACAACACAGGATTTGCCCTAGAATACCAATGTTCGGAACCGTGTCCTTGTCCCTAACCTACTTAACTTCACTGCCTTAACCCTAAAGACACCTATCTGCTTTTTCTCCTTAACTAACCAAAGTAAGTTAATTTGCTTAAACCCTGACCGATGTAACTTAACTTAGCCAAACATAGATTTTTTATGTAACTACATTCACTTTGAATTTTGCACAGATGATGATTTGTGCAAGTGCACCACCACCTCCACCACTCCTTCAACCCTCATCAGAGCAGGCAAATCAAGTCAATGTTAATTTATAAGTTGCCAAATCATAACAAGAAGTATCTCAGAAAATGTTTTATACAAAGCACGTATAGACTACAAACCCATCAGGAAAAACTTTCCAGACTATTTTTTGTGGGGTTTTAAGACAATGAAAGAAATAAAATTTAAAAAAAAAAGAAAGAGGTGGGGGAAATTCACCCCTACCCTGAAGACCATCAGGAAGGACTCAGGATTTAAAGCAAGGACACAATAATTATAAAATAAAAATTATAACTTGGAGGAGGAGAATGAAATCTGCTTTTTCTTTCCTCGTTTCTCTTTCCTCTACACATACACTAATACACACACACACTTCAAATAATTGTTTGTCATGTCATTACAGGGCTGCAAACATGCAGTGACCTTTGACTCCTGCATTATCCTCCATAGTCAATTGACAGATCAGGTTTTGTTGGGCTCCCAGAGCATGCTGTGTTGATTTTAGCCTCCTAGCCCAAAGTCCTGGCCTCTGTCCACCTGCCATACTCTAGACCACTGGACACACTTTGTCCACTTCCAGTGCCCCATCATTGGGGCCTAGGGTATGGCAAGTGGACCGAGATAGCATTCCCCTAATGCCTTGGGCTAGGAGGCTAAAATCGACAGAGCCTGCTGCTGAAGACCCACTGAACCTCCTCTCTTGATTTCAGCCTCCTAGCCCAAAGCCCTGGGGAGAAATGGCCTCTGTCTCCTTGCCATAGCCAAGACACACTTTGTCCACTTCCTTTGTATTATGTACATAATGCCATGTATGAGAGCTAATTTGTTAGACACATACAAACCATTGTACAAGAATACATTGACCTTCTTTTCATAATATGATCACTTCTGGCTAAAAAATCCAAGATGGCGACAGCCAGAATGCCAACCTCAAGGCTTCACAACCAAGTCCACAAACCAATGGGTGGCATCACGGTGGCTCCATCTATTACATTATACAGTCTTTGTTTCAGACACAACTTTAATCTTTTTGTGGGATTTACTAGCAATAAGAAAAATAAAGAATAATAGACCCGTAACCTTTAATTTTAGCACATGAAATGCTTGTTTTTGAGCATCTGCATTCCATAAAGAAGATTTTAATGCTTATGGTGTGGCATATTGACAGGTTTATTAGCCTATCACAGGCAGCTGTGGTTATTGCCACTGGCTTGGTCCACTTCAGCTCAGCCCAGACTTCTTCCTCTTTGATCAAATTTGGATTTGGCCTTTCTGAATTGAGTTTAACTAGCAGAGACAGCTGCTAGCGGTAAACCCACAAGTGAGTTTTAAACCTCAAATCACGAGCAGCTTGTAATTTAATCACCACATCATTAGTTGTGATTATTAACAGCCTTTCCACAGACATGTACATTATGGGAATTAGGGGCTGGGAGGCAGTAAAGTATGAAGTTTCGTCTTTTGATAAAATCACTGGTAGTCAGAATTGTAAAAAATATGCCGCAAAATTTATTTTGCATTGCATGCTCTAAGTATTTGGAAATGTATGAATGAATACATCAGAAACAGCAAATTATGGGTAATATGAGCACATCACCAAACCCAAGGGCAAAGAAGCGCTGTCCGGACTGTTGTTAGCACATTGACTTTGAAATCTTGTGGTCACTTTACCATGAGGCACAATTTGAGGAACTCCTGTCAATGATTAGAAGAATAATACTGTAACCATGGGCACATGCGAATGCACCAGTAGTAGCTCAGTGTATTGGCTGACATGATACTTTTATTAAAAATGGGATCCAATTACTATGGTCCATCTTGTGTGTGCACATATACTATATTCCTGTAATGGATATGATACAGTTTTATTGATTCCACATTAAGCCTGTTTATGTCATAATCCTGATGCAGGACATTGTCTACATGAAATACATACCAATAACCTGCTGCTTTACGGTCACCCATGGTAGATGGATGCATAGGGAAGTTTTGCTTTCACAGTTCAAACTGGACCAATATGGTGACTTGTTTGGAATCTTTTTTATTACAGAAACAGTTCACTGACATGTGTTTTTGAAAACACTTGAGCTGAGAAATAAGCCATGTCAACAAAGGTTAGTTTCAAAATTGTGAGTGGTCAGAGGCAGTGAGTCATGCTGGATGCCCTTGATTTGCATACAGCAGCCGGGATTCAACTTAAGGCAATTGAAGAGCGGACACCACGTCTCTTGAAACACAACGCTACCAGGATATATTGCACAGGTGTTTACATGGACAATATATGGGAATTATGGAAATGACGGACTCTGTGGACATGTAACATGTGTCGGCTAGCCTGCAGAGCGTTAAAGGGCTCCGCCAATGCTCATGTCAACCTGGTATCACAGAAATTCATTAAAAGACCACGACCTCTTAATACCGCATGGTGGTGGCATGTTGTGTATTGTAATTACATGATGGCACCACAGAAAAAAAAAAAAAAACCCAATCAATTAGGATTAGAAAGTCAATTAAGATTGTTTTTCATGGTGAACACATTAATTTCTTGGTTCAATTACAACACCCAATGGGCTGTGGTTAATGTTATGACCCCATATGTAGTATAAAGCAGTGGTTTCTAGCTGCTGGGTTGTGGTCCAAAAGTGGGTCGCGAGTCCACTCTGTATGGACCGTAATTGACTTGCAAACGTGTCAGGTTTGTAAAAAACACTTAGTTTTCAAGTACAGTGAATTTCCAGCACATATCTTTCATTTTGAAGTGCTGTTTCCTGCTGTTCAGGGAGTGACTAACAGACAGCTTCTTGACAGAGACAGCAGACAAGCTTGACCTCAAGCCCAAACACAAGTATGACGCTGAATGTATTAAACTGTGTGGATCTTGAACTAATGACTAAGGAGAAATCCCAACCATGTGGCTGGACTAGTGGAGAATCACTGGTATAGAGAGTGAAAGAGTCAGGGTGGTGGATTAATCAGACAAACAGGACTTTCACCAAGGAAACTGCTTTTAATGGCCTGGTCAATGCTGACTTGTTTTAACTCAATGTACTTATGTCCTTTACATAGTTATGTCACATTGCGTAATGGACTTGCATCACTTTACTCCATACTTTTATACACCTTACACTTCATGATGTTCATTCACTCATGTCTACATCACTGATTTACTGATTAGCCACACTAGTTCTTTTTCCATTGTCTGCTTTGTCACAATAAATAACTTTTCATTTAACATCATCCATTGTGTCCTTTTCCGTATTTGTCATAGCCTAGGGCCTGGGTTATGACAAACTGGGGGTTCATCCATCTTTTTTCTGTTTGTGCCAAAACTTCAGGCAAGATTTTGCAATTTTGTATTCTTTACATGTTTGTTACCCAGTCGGGTAGTTTAGAAATTGTATGTTTGGGAACATTTGGGTCAATTAAAATGGTAAAAACTGTTTGTGGGATTTGGGACGCCTACGCGTAATTAGTTTGGCGCACTCATGACTCACCTGTTCCTTTTGTTCCTTTGTTTATCCTTGCCGCTGTGCTGGTAAGTTATTGTCTGTTAGTACGTGTACAAGTAGTGGTTTAAGGGAAAGGACAATGCATTTGGGATGACTTTATAGGGTAAGGAGATTTGTATGGTTTAGTTTTGTAATTGTTTCCTACCCAGACTTTGTAGAGAGAATAGCTTGTTTGCCTGTTGCTTACGCTGTTTTTGCCAATGTAGGCTATAGAAACGTTCCCCTTTGGATTTGTTGAGCTGATTTTGTGCAGTTTTTTGGTGAATGTGGGTGAAGCAAGCTTTGCTTGGGGGCATGTCTGGAGCCAAGTATGAATGTTATGTTTACAAATAGTAAGCAACAATTCCTGCATACTATACCTTTAAACTTCAATTGTCCATGACTTTCAAAAAATGTATTATCCGTTTACTGGAGATATACATCAGACTTCAACAAGAGTTTATATCTGTATATTTTCTATGTACCTTTACGTATACAGTAACCATTTTATCACTATTTCAGTGATTATTTTCATACTGTAACCTCACATTTCACAAATGCACATATTGTTATCAGAACTCCATGAGCAATGTGATGTCTCAGAAATTCGTAAAAATAACCATGACCTCTTAACACTTCATTATGAATTAAGGCGTCAGTTGGCAAAAGATGGTGCTTTTGGTTAAAATAACTACATACAGGATGTAAGTGACGTAAACTTTCATGTTCTTTACATAGTTATGTAGAGTACCTATATAAAGTACTTTGTGGAACTCAAAATGTTAACTTTACTGGCATTAGTCTATGCACATAGGATAATTAGTAATATTAACGTTAAAATAAGAAATCAAAGTACATCAGTATATGATTCCTTAACTCTCCATGGTGACATAGTTTTCAACTAACATTGACAAGACAACAGCATTATTGAATTCCTAAAATTCAGTTATGTTATGGCTTTTAGTTCACAAGATTTTCAATGGCTCCATCTGGCTATTCCTTTGAAAAAAATTATAGGGGCACCTCTGTTGTTCGATAATTAAGAAGCTTCTCTCCCCAGAAAAGAAAAGAAAATTTGGGCAGAAACAGTAATTTCTTTTTTCCTCATGAAAATTGCCGGCCTTGAAATTGCTAAATAATCTGCACATGATGCCTGCTAGTGTCAGCTTCAAGTGAAAAAAATATTTCTTACGTGTGTGTGTTAGTGTGTGTGCACAGACAACATCAGAGGTATAACGGTGTGTTTCCTGTGCTGAGATCACCTGTGATTCTCACCTCTGATTTTACCCACAGCAGCGTGAAGAAGGGCCAGACGGAGTGGCCTGAAAGATTTATGAGACTGACACAAAGAGTGGGTCTGACTCCTGAAGCTGTGTTTGTGTCTGACCTCTCACATGTGTATATGATTGTATGTGCACATGCACGGAGAGCCGACACGGGTTTGCTTGAGTTTGCGTGCCATTGCATGTCCTGACCTCTCCTTGGTGAATAAAGGAATAGCAGGATCACATAAGCAGCAAGCCTGGGTTAATAATGAGTCAAAGTGGCCACCTGCCCTGTTGGACCAGAGAGTTCACATTTATATGATTAATTTTGTTTGGATGTCATGTTTAAATGTTTAAGAATTACTTAAATCTGACACCCTGTTTTGATTAACAAGTGCTGAGTCGAAATGTTATACATTTGTGTTAAATCAAGTTGTCACACGTTTCTGAGATGAGAGGCAAACTGTAATTACACTAAAGACCAGTGCTGGGGGGGATGTCAGTATGGGCCACCACCCTATTCATTTTGACCTGAGGACACCATAATGTTGTATCAGGACTTCAAGAAACCTGGGTGACTAGCTGTTCTTGGCTGCCAAAATTACTGCGACAACCGACTCCTGCAGATTCTTTCTCCACAGAGTCAAGAGGATACGTAATACGTAGGATAAGTAATTTACGTATTTGAGTACTTGCAAAAAAAAAAAAAAGAATCTAACATAAGAATAGTAATGTAAAGTGGCCAACAACTGAAAACAAGTGCAATCTGAAATCAGCAAACTGTCTGTTTCTGCTGTTACACAGGTTTGACACAGCACTGAAGGACTGTCTCCATCACTCCTCCCAGTCTGTTTAACATCTTTCCTGTTAGCACGAGCTAACACAACAGCAACGGCTAACATCAGACACCTAAACAGCTCAACTTTATTGTTAAACCCATTTATGACTATTTGGTAGCGTTGGATGAGAGACAGGGAGGGGAGGTAGATGAGTAAAGAAAAAAGGACTTTTACCCAGGAGATAACAGTAAGTATTCCATGTGAAACCAAAAGTGTTGTTTAAACATAATGTTGCACACTGATGTCACGTTACTTTACAAACGTACTTATTTTAACCGGAAACACAATCTTTTGTCTCAACCTAACCAAGTAGTTTTGTTGCCAAAACTTGGGATATTTTAAGTGGGACTTATCTACAGTGAGTGTATTCCTTTAGTAGATGGCTGTTGGTGTGCTCACTGTTTGCAGAAATAGACAGGACTAGCACCCCAGAAGCTTATGAATTCATTGTTGTCAATAGGGGTTGACATCAAAATGTATTTTTGCCACCCAATAAAAGGCCTACCTAAAAAAATCACCATTAATCTAGGTAGATGCTATATTAAAGATATTTTCACCAGTTTACTTCACCGCCAGACAGCCCTTTTCTTTGGCACTACATTTTTCTCAACAGTAAAACTTAAATCTGTTCACTTATTATTTTTATTTCTATTTTTATTAAAAGATTTGAGTTTAAGTGTTAAGACATGGATTTTGCAGTAGGGTTTAGAATTTCCTACACTTTGAGTGTCCTTGAACATATCAGATCGTGTTGTCATTTGAATCAATTCTTATCAAACCTGAGTGTCTTAACCTAGGTTTCTAGTGGGGTGGGACACAAAAAAAATGCACAAATGAGTATGCTGAGAGAGAAGGAGAGTGTGCTACTAAGCAGAAGAGAAAAATGAACACAGAGAAGTGAAATAAAACCTGTTAATGTGTTCATATTGCTACAAGCAGGGATTTTGTTCCAGTCAGTAGCTCTGTTAAAACACCAGAGGAGTGTATTTTAAGCTTTTTTCAGTCAGTTGTTTGCTAAGCTACGTAGATTCTGAGTGCGATGTGAGCTGTTGCTAGCTAGCTAGCTAGCATGCTTGACAGAGGAGAAGTGACTCTCTGCAAGTTTCTAAGAAAGTATGGACACTGAGAACTGTGATAAACAACACTTTGTAGTTAAAATACAGAACGTCTATTAGCATTTGTGAACATCTGCCCACGGGGAATGTCCCCTCTATCGCATTGCCCACTTGGAGGGAGTTAACCACGATTGTTCACAGTTTATTAATATTTCTAAGGAGCAGTAAGTAAAAACACTACATCTCTCAAGGTTATCAAATGAGCTCCAACATGCACGCCAACCATATGGTACCATCAACTAAACTGAACTGACGCTTGCAAAAAACCCTGCTTTTATTAGTCTTTTCATTTCATTAGGGTATTTGAACATAATGAATGGGAGTTTAACAGCTCACCTAGCAGTATAGCTTCATGATTTGCTAACTGTGCCACTCCACACCTTAGTCAGATTTACATGCCCATAGTAGACATTTCCCAGTTTAACATTTGACAGCTTTGTGTTTGCAGTGAACACTTCTTCCCAGAAGATTATGTAAAACCACCAAATAAGCAAGAGACACTTGTTGAATACGTTGTTATTTCACGTCATACAAGTCATATATACAGTTAGATATCCGGATATGAAATATGAAATACTAAGGATAGTAACTATTGACATGTATTCCCATGATCTGTGTTGATAGGGTGGACATAGCCCACAGAACTTTGTTGTCTAATAATTAGTCATTATACAGTAGAACTGACAGCCAAAAACTTTGAAGACAATTTGAAATTAGGCCCTTATGGTGTGGGATGTTTTTTTTCCAATTTATCTTAGGAAAATTAAAGAAGGTCCGCAAGACACTGGCATTCAGTAAGCAGAGTTTTCAGACTGTACGTGAAGTGCTGGTATTCTCAAATTCAGAAAGATACTGTAGTTGCGTTAGAACCAAGTCCTACTCATGGTAGCAATAGCTCTCTGGGTCCGTGAGCATGCATTTACAATTCACAGTTGGCTTCTGCTCGCTGAGCTCCTTCACTTACCACATAAGTTTCCGCTCTCTCGCTCTCCCTTTTGGCAGTTCAGTCCACCTCTGCAAAAGTCCCTCTCTGGTACTTTGGTTCATTAAGATACCCTTGTCTCCACAGTGAACAGCACTTTGTCGTCGCTGTTGTAATCACTCAGCTTTACTTTCTAGAATTTGTCATGTCTTCCATAAACCGCTGACAGTCTGACTCAAACAGCAGACCTATGGAGGAATATGGTGTGCGGCACCAGTGGAACAGTAATGCAGAAGTTTTGTCGAGCAAAAGTAGTGCCAAAGAAAAGAGCTGTCGTACTGCAAGGAAAATTGGAGAAAATATCCTCAATACAACAATCACTTAGACTGATATTGATTTTTTTTTTTACGCGGGCCTCTCTGTAGGTGGCTAAAATAGGTTCTGGTGTCAACCCATTTCTATAAACAACGCACCAACAGCCATCTACTGAAGGCAATATACTGACCATAGGCAACTGCCTCATACAGCATCAGTTCAAATATCCCAAACTATCACTTTAACTGTGACTGTTCCACAACATTAATCATGCGTTACATTGTGTTTCAGCTGTGCATCGCTGTCAGACACTGAGGGGTGTGACAAAGCGTTGGTATTTGAGGACCTGGAATGAGAACAGGTTGGCTGTACCCACATGGTTGAATGCACTTATTGTAAGTTGCCTTGGACAAAGGCAACGGCTAAATAAATGTAATGAACATTATCGCAGAAAAACAGTCTTTGGGCACACCTCTGCCATGGCTTGGTAATATAGTCTGGTCCAACCCACTGTGGCTTGTGGCCTTCATCAGGGTCGTGATACATTTCAGTACAAAGAATATTTAAATAAAAATTAGTATGAAGGAAAAACAAGTAAAAAGATATATTTAAAAATATTAATCATACATACACATACATGTGTGGGGTTTTGGCTGATATGAATGTGTATGTATGTAAATATGTACATATGTCAGATGGTGTGAATCTGATGACAGGACACTTATGCGCCAATCACGCCTCGCTTACTACACTTATCTTGCTTCCAGTGGGGATTTCCAATTAGCGTATGTTTATTGAATTCGCCTGCACACAGTCAAGAAGAAGACTAACTGAACAGATGCATGAGCTGGCTGAAAAGGAAGAACACAGCTTCATCCATGGCCAAAGCTTTATCAGCTCATACCGATCCTCATGTGAAGTCACTGTAGTGCTGATGCTTTACAGTAAACGCTACACTGACAGCATTTCAATAGAAATATAGTGCTCTATTGGGACATACTGTATGTCCCAGCCTCACAGCACTGTCATGTTTTAAAATGATGAAAGCCTTTTCTGAAAATGTTCCAGAGGTAATTATAACGCACCTACCATATAATTTACATCTGTGCAGTGGGGTGAGACCATTATACGGTTCCAAAATTTGCCTATATTCTTTATAGCCAGTAATAAGCATCTTCATTCCAGAGAGTTAACTGCATCTCCCTTAAAAACCCTTATCAGTACAGCCCCTCAATGTGAGTACAGTCTAACTGCCCCCTTCCCCCACCCCCCATAATGTCTCCTGCCAGCTGCCCCATATAAGACGACAGGGCCATTAGTTTTCCCATCATGCAATGTGGTGTGGGGTGGCATATGTCAGCAGCAGCACAAAGAGCCAGCAAAATGCCTGTCAAAGGAAGGGATGGCCTTCACCAAAGTGTCCCCAATTAATTTAAGCCAATAGAAAGTGCTGATTCTTGTCAGGGCCATCTGGAGTGTGTCCCCTGGTACCTGAACAGTGTTAGATGATTACAGGAAATGGGGGTTTTTCAAAAGAAAGGTAAAAGGTACATAGATTATGACGGGTCAGGAAACAAAACAGTAAAGACATGAACTTCTTTAGCAGCCTTATAAATGTAAATATTTTAAAAGATGACTGTGATTAGTGTTTAAAAACAAACTCTCCTCATTTAATTTTACATTTAAGTGATTAAAATCATAAAAACATTTTGCAGGACAAAAGTATAACACAATGAGTAAAAATGACACGTTACTGTGACAAAAAATGTCTGGAAGATTAACTATGCAGGACTGTCTGTTACTGTCTGTAAACATGCTGGCCAATGAAAATAAAAACCAACATGACGTGACTCAGGCAGAAATCATGTTTACAGACAAAGAAATGTATGAATGTTTTATTCACGTTACCTTAAGTCACGTTATGTCATACGATTCTAATGAAATGGCCGGTTAAGCAGTCATGGTAACTTGCTAATGTACCATTAGCATTAGATGAGTCGACTGACCATACAGCTACTATAGCTAACATTATGTGGGGAATTCAATTGCAGGGTAGCCCAATGCTGTCATTCGTGGTCAAAACATCGTACTAAAAGTTATTTTATTAGCGTGTCGAATGTTGTTGTAACTGTAAAACAGTAAAATGTACTTGATTAAATCACAGCAAAGTGGTGCAATGGCGTTGTCTGGTGGCTAGCATGGGAACTACACAGAGAGCCGAGGAATACACTGTGGTAGGTCGTGTTCTGTCGCTGGTTTGGGATAATTGCTGATTTTGTTAGAATCCAGATGTCAATACTTTGTATTTTACTGTGTAATATACTCATAACATCTTTAGCTAACTGTCTCGCGCCCCACCTGGTTCTATTTTGTTCGACAGTGATATTGTTAGAGACTAAAACTCTCACTTTTGGTTTTAAACTAGCTTCATTATTCACTTGTGTTCCATGTGTTATCCAGATTGTTATTCCAAGAGCAATGCTGATTCCCGTTGTCATTTAACTGTCATACTGTGATACAGGTAATATTCTAGGCATCTTTATTTTTGGCTTCATGGTGTTTTTTATTGGTGTGAGTTGCCCTTTGATTCACTGTTAAGCAGCTGCGCTAGTGTGGCTAGCTCGTAGTTGAGTGTAGCAGTATGCCAATTAGCCACATGATGTGCATGTATGTATGCTGCCTTCTGCTCACCTCGCACTAAATGGTGAATATCTTCTACAATACTTTCTTACATTAATAATGGACTACTGTGGGTCTTCGCCAGTGTAATGTAAATGCTTATGGAGGTTTGTTGTGTAATGCAAATGTGAATATGCAGCCTGAGGCATTGCAAAAGACTAATAATAAACACTTTACAATCACACCAGGTGATAGTGATTTCTCAAATGTATTTTTTAACACCAGATTCACATATTTTTGTTTATTGAACAAAGCAGACTGCTGAGGAGTGCAGTGTGATTGCCTTGGCTTTAAGAATATGAAAACCTCTTTTAGCCCACCGGGCCTCCACCAGTAACCTGCTTGAGCTAGCATAATTCCAAGCTTAGCATCACACATGAAAATATCACATTAAATGTTAAACTTTTGTCAATGGACATGATACACATCATTAGCTCTGTTAGAGTCTTAAAGGTTTAATACCTCAATACCTTAATACCATTTAACACTTCTAAAGAAACCATGAACACCAAAGTTCAATTTATTTCTGATTAATAACATGGTAAACAAGAGGTGAAAAAAAAGTGGCGATTCCCTATTCCAAAGCAGTGAGTATGTCTGAATTCGACTGAAGTCTTGATTTTATAACAGTATATTCCTTTAGTCTGATTTCTAAGGTGGGCCTTCTGTGGTGGTCATAACAATGAGTTTATAGTTGGTAAACAATGGAGGAGAAACTGGTGGTGGCAGCTGCTGGATACACAGATCTACATAACCCAACGTTAGAGAGCAGGTTGTCAAACTCGCCCCAATTCATCCCAAAATATGCCTTGAAATGGCCACCATGGAGGCGAAGCTCCTGGATCAACTGGTACTCCGTGTGATCCAACCTCTTTTTAGGGTCTCCTTTACCC
>JAPZEB010000025.1:32309552-32320678 GCA_029783705.1 Chaetodon striatus | reverse complement strand
ATGGAGAGAAGGAGAAGGGCAGTGAGCGTTCACCTCTGCGCAGTGTTGCTTGTCTTTGAGTGTGTGTGTGTGTGTGTCAGAGTGAGTGCATGTCCATCTCTTTGTAAGTGCATATTCGTGTAGGTTCACCTTTACATGTGAGTTAGTCCATATTGGAGACTGATGCTTGAGTTAGTGACTCTAAAATACAGCTACAGAGAGAAGTTTAAAACTTTCATACTCTCTCTGTTCTTCACACTTTGCCCATCGCTGTGTGAAATGGACATGATTGTTAGATGGATGGTTTCTGAAAGTGCAAGGAGTATTTGACGATTCAATAAGCACTTCCTTTGAGACGTACTGGCCCTTTAATGGCATTTGACCCGACATGATGGTGTGTAAAGCTTTGTAGTTATTAAGTCTTTTGGGGCAGGTCCAAGTCAAGTCTTGTGTCCAGGCCCAGTCAGTCCTCTAAGTCTTCCAGAGCAAATTTAAAGTCAAGATGCAGGACTTTAAAATGAAGCCAAAGCCAAGTGCCAAAAAACTACATTTCCACAAATGGCCACTTGAGGCTGGAGTCCATCCACACAGACCCCCATTTTAAAATTCTGAGGATATGTTGAAACTTCACAATGCATCAGCACTGTGGTTAACTTGTGGTCAGGTTAAGGCACAAAAATTGCTTGGTCGTGTTTAGAAGAAATAATGTTTTGGCTTACAACAACGAGCAGTGATGTCTCAGTAAAAATCAACAGCTTTTCGTGCCTGTAATAAATAAGTTCATGGAGGATTCAAATGCAGACTAACAGGCAGGCTGAGGTTTTAACCAAAAGTGAGCTGTAATGCAGCTATTAAAAAAACAACAACATCCAGAGCAAGCAGGTAAGTGAAGCTCCAAATGAAAGCAGAACATAAACTAAACTGAAAACCAGCTGGGAAAATACAAAGAACTCAGGCAAAAAACAAACAAACAGAGCACCAGGCACTAAATACAACAGGGAATGACACCATAAACACCGGGATGAATGCAGGATGAACTTACAGGGAACAAAGCGAAACACACAGGTGTATATATACACAGAAAACTAATCGCAAGAACAAGACACAGCTGGAGCAGCTGGAGTAGGAGGACACGGGCCAAAGGAGGAAACTGGGGACTGGCTAACAATAAGGGTGTGGTGAAGAACACTAGGGTGGAGCAAACAAGACTAATACAGAACAGGTGTGAAGGGAGGACTCTGGGAACAGGGAAGGACTAACGAGACAGGCGTGACAGAAAACAGGCAGGAAGACACACAAGACAGGAAGTAAAACCAGACACGACACATGAGGAGAGAATCTACAGAATAAAACAGGAAGCAGATTAAACATGACTGAAGAACCATTCACAATCCTCTTCACCTTCTGATTACAAAATTTGGTTATATATTTTATCACTTAGGAAACATTGATGTGATTTAGAACATCCAATTATATTGTATTGATGGTTTGCAGAAATGCACAGTATCAGTTTTTCCTTCTGGTGACTGGGCTGCAAATTTACAGCAGAAATAAACATGTAATTTCCCAATTTTGACAATCAGGCTGTGAATTTTTTTTTACACCTATGCATTTAAGTTCTCAAAATATGGTCACCTTGGGTTACTTTTGGCTCCAAGAGATCCAGATGGGGATGGCCAAAATGCCAAACTCGAGGCTTTAAAACAGGAGTCCACAAAGTATTGAGTGACATCCATTATTTTAAAAAATCAGAGGTTTTACTCAAGTCCAAGTCCCAAGTCTCCAGCTTTAATTTTGAGTGCTAAAGGCTCAAATTTAGAGTATACAGTGTATTTCACACATGAACAGTATGTCATTAGTGAACACTGTGTTTGTTGTGTCACAATCAGATCTCAGTATAAATGTCAGAGTTGAAAGCAAAAGAACGTCTTCCATTGAGACTCATGGCTCTGCAAACTGATTTTGTTGTGGCTTTATATAGCTGAGATGTAAGAAACTACACATTATTTTTTACCTAAAATAATTAAACATTCTCCCTCTGCAGCTAATTATTACCATGTTACATTCTAGTCATTACCCTACTTGTGTGTGAGGAAAATAAGAAGTGAACGTCCTTGCTTGTGTTTGTCCTTGTGTTCAGCTCATGTGCATGTGTGTGGGCGCAGCACTGAACATATTAAGCAGAATGAGGAGCAGAGATGGGATTGGTTTAGCATATGGAAGAGCTCATTAACTTTCTATTCTCCATTGTCTGACAGTTTTCATTTCAGCTTTTAATTATCATTTCTCAGTTTTAGTGATAATTCCTGGCCATTCATTAACTGAATGTGCCGTTTTCATCAGCAGTCACTTTCCATGATTTTCCGCTCGCGTGGATAAAACAGCGCTGATGCTAATTTTAACCGTGTGTGCATATCAGTGCACGTGAATGTGTTTGTGTCTGATTATCTGTCTGAAAGGGAGACACCTACAATATGTGTGAGAAGGACAAACGGGACTCTCATTTTAGTGTAGAGCGTCAGACTGAACTTTCGAATCCACCATGTCAGGTAACTCACTCTCCAAGACTGTGAGTGTTACTTGAAAACGTAAACACTGACCAACGGGATCATTGCGATGTGAGCCCTAAAAGGGTCTATTCATGGTATAACAGACACCAGATTTTAGGAGAAGCAAACCAGGCAAGGAAAAAGTGCCCATGATGGCTGCTCATGGTGACACATTTTGCAGTGTAACTATAAACCCCTTTAAATCTGCCATAAAGGCACTGTACAGTGCCAACACATTGTCACTCCGACCTCCTCACATACTGACGTTTGTACATGGACTTTCCATGTCCACATACGACGTGCAACGTACTTTGGGTGCGTTGGGCGTTGAGGTTCTGGAGCGCCATGTCAAGCTCTGCCTGTTAGATGCATTGTCTTCTTTCAACATACACTTCCATTTTCACAGGAAATTTAACATATAGTCTCAAAATAAACGGACTACATCAGTACAACACCGCAAATTTATGTTTTTTTTTGTCCTTCAACGACAAACAGACATGGTTGGATTTAGGTAACAAAAACACGTTTTTAGATTTGAAGAAAAAAGAGCAGGGCTTGGCTTTAGAATCTTACGGGACACAGCACCGCTCTTTAGGAAGTCGGTGTTTGTTGGACCCATCCACCCCTCCCGCCCTACTCGGACTTTTGCTGTCCTAACTTTCATCCTTGTCCTGCTGCATTTCCCGCTGAGGCAGCCGGGCGCAGCTAAACTATAATGACAACCGGCTATGTATCATACCAATGTTAAAGGACATCTTTTTTTGTTGGTTTCTGACGCTGCAAGTCACGGCCCAAGCGCCAGATTTCGATGACTTCAGAGTAGGACCAGGCTCACAGTGCACTGTTATGGCTCTGGCTGTATTTTGAATTGAACTTTAAAGGCTGTAGGGGTGGACCGCCATTTTACTTCATATATTTGTCTCCTGTGTCTGGTGTATCCTAGGGAACCAGATTTAGTAAATGTCCCTTTGTTTTTATTTCACATCGGTGTGGCCAGAATATTCTGGGTTAGAGAGTCCTTTTGTTTGTTGTTCTGGCCTCGGTTCACCCTGATTTATATTTGCTTCATGTTAATGTTAATCTAAGTTAATTTTTTCTCAGTAATAAAAACTTTTCTTTGAACTGGCACCCTGCTGTGAGCCGTCTGGTGTGGGGACCAAGGAGAGAACCTTTCACACTTTTATGTTGTGCTCCAGCTCCCCTTGACGGGGGGCATAACAGGCCCCCTAAGTGGGGCTGCTTCTAGCTACCATATGAGGACAGTCAGCTAGCTGTCTTTAACTGTCATACATAACAACATTAGGTGTGTCTGTCAATGCACAGGGTGCCTCACAGTCTAGGGTCGTCACTGTCTTTGGGGTAAAATGTTAAAAGTTTTCATATATTTTGAATCCAGGTACATGATTATAGATTGAATAATGAAATTAAAGCCATAGATGGAGCTCATGGAGCTATGGTGACAGCGCTTGTTTCATCTATTAGGCATCTATTTGCTACACATCCTGTATTTATATCATATATCTATGTATAACCATCCTACATTTTAAACTTCCATCAGCTCAAAATAAAAGTGTCCACTGAACTGTACTGAAGACATTTCACTACTCATCCAAAATACTGTATTAGATGTAAGCAGGTCATTAGACATGATGAGGCCTCACACAAGAAGGGCTATGTTTCGTACTATTGCATCATTGCATCATTTGATGTCTGTAGCACCCACCAGATGGATGGAAGTCAAGGTAGTTACAGAGATAGACAAGGTAAAGGCAGGAAATAGGACAATGATACGTGCTGACCTGAGAAAACATGTGTCGTTACAGTCCAGTCCAGTGAATAGTTTACGTGTCCTTGCACAACCTAAATGAATGACAAGACTCTACATGAGGATATCTTTAATCTTTTCTACATTCATCTTGAGTCAGTTTGTTTCTGCATCCATCATTCATTCATCCCAAATCCAATCTTTATCTCTTCTGTCTCTCGACAACAGAACATCTTGAGGTGCCAAGAAATTACGTAGCAAAAATCCACTTAAAGAACAGTTAACAGTAATCCCATGTGTGCATTGCTGTTTTGATCCAGAACAAAGAACACACTCTCAAAATAAACAGCTTGAAACGCTTTGATGTGCACAACTTGGCATCAAGGCCTTTGTAACACATTTCTGTGTGCTGATACTACTTTTCTTCCCTGTGCTTCTTTTCATATTCATCCAAGGAACAGACTTGACAACCTACTTGAAGGTTATGACAGTATATGTCTCCAGGCTGGGCAGGTTTTGATAGAAAATTTATGATTTGGAGTAGTTGGTAATGAAACCTTGTCTGTCTCCCACATTTATCCTGAATGCTCTGCGATCTTTCTGCATTCCTCTCCATTCGGGAAACTTGACATTTTTGTACTTTTTGATACTTCGCCGACTAAAACTGGTTTGTAGCACAAAAATTGAATCAGGATCCCATGACAACACACTGCAGGAGGCAGACCAAACAAAGCAATATGAGATAACTAGCTTATTGCTAGCCTGACATCGCCAGAACAAATCGAACATGTGAATCAGTCTGGAACCTCTCACTTCATTTTCAATGTCCAAAGGGCGTTATCGATGGATCATCACTAGGTCTGCCTGGTGTGGAAGGCCAATCACAGCACATTAGGGTGGGACTTTGTGCAAAGGGGGAAAAAACTATGCCTGAGCAACTGCAAAATGAAAACAGACTACAGTGTACTGTACAAACATAAGTTGGTCTATTGTGAGATGGTATGGCTTGTGCCGAATCCTGTCAGATAGACTGTAAACACATCTTTATTCTCCAGGAAAGCTTCCAAGTGTAGTTGATTGTTCTTCTTTTAGCAAAAATATGCTATCGTCATTTGTTCAATCCTCACTGTAGTGGCTTTTACAGAATTTTTTTTCACAATAGCTGCAGCCATCTTTTTCAAAAATGACTCAATGGCACTCCTTGTCAATTTTCATCCTAAATATGCCCTGTCAAGGTTGTGATTGGCTCAGCACGTCTCAGGCCACTTGGAAACCAGTCCAAAGCAGAGAGGGACCAAACTCATCTGCCAGAGCAAATAAAACATGTGCTCACAGATTCATCTGTTTCCCAGGTGAGCTTATTGCATCACCATCTACAACTTCTAGGCTGCTTTAAGCATCTACATCGTACCCTACGCCAAGACCTGAAAACACACTGCAGCAACGCAGACCTCCTGTCTGTTTCTGTAAGCTGAAACCATTTCCCTCAGTGGAAACAAAGCTTTTATTTACTTCAGTTTCACAGATAAGAAACAATACATTGTGAAGACAACAAAGCCTCCGCAAAAATAGTATTTCAGTCTTGTGTGTGATTTGGCTTCATATGTGCAGAGGAAATCTCCGCTCAGCTAGGCTAATTTAAACAATGTAAAATGCCATAGCATAGTTTGGAAAACGAGTTTAGTACAAGACAGTTGTTTTGTCGGTGAACCTTGTGAGTTGTAATGAGGCCAAATTATGTAACATTACCTCTATTAAATGTTGCCTTTGTTCCTGGCTTCATATGAATACAAGAAATCTCCACTAGCCGCTAGGCTAATTTATACAATGTAAAATGCCATAGGCTCGTGCTAAAAACATTAGCATGTTATATATGTGGGGAAAATGTGTCCAGATAAAGACAAGTGTTTGTCTGTGAATGCTGCGAGTTACAGTGAAGCTGATTTGTGCACTTGTGTTTGAAATTGTCTCTATTAAGCCATGTTTAATGTGTGTTTAATGCGTGTTTAGGGTGGCTCTGCATAAAGCTACAAGCTACAAGATCCGAGTACAGCTCTAAGCCAGTCCATCACAGACACACTAACAACTATGGAAGCCAGGAGAGCTCAACACTGCAATTTAAGAAAAAAAAGCAAATAAGGAAAACTGAAATACACAACGCATATGAGACATAAAGAAAGTAGCTCCTCATGTTTTGTTACCTGTTGTATTCATATAAACCTGTATTCCCTGTATTTGTGTTGTTGGTTTACAGTAATGTCTTCGTGAAAACACAGGATGGGTGGCAGCTCACAGCTCCCCCTTGTGGAGCATGTGCGGCCTGCGAAACGCATGTTTGTGAATGTGTGAGTTGCATCCTTTCATTCATTCTCTTCCAGTAACATCTCTCTCTCACACACACACACTCTCTGATTCGTTGCCCTCTTATCTCTCCCTCCCTCATCCTTCTCGTCGGAGCGACAACCCCCCTCGTCCACCTTCCTCCCTCTCTCTCTCTCATTCATCATGGTAAGCTCCAGTGACAGGGGAGCGCTGCTCGGTGGCAGTCCGCTTAGTAGAGCCTGACGCACACAGCCTTGAAGACAGCCTCGCAAAATGAAAGTGAGACGGAGGGAGGGAGGGAGGGAGAGTTATCAGACAATATGTAAATAAGGGAGGTGAAGAGAAGAAGAGAGGGAGCAGGGAAAGAAAGACAAAGAGGTCACGTGATCTCCCAGTGGAGCTGTCATTGGACGACACGTTCCAGTTAGTGTGTGCATGTGTGTGTGTTTGGTGGGTGACCTTGGGATCTGCGGCCTTGTGTCTCTCCTTGTGTGTGTGTGGTTGCTTCTTTGTTATAGTGAACGTGTCAGCAGTTGTGATGCAAAAGCACGACTCATACAAGTAATGTTCTCCTGACAAACAGACCTGATCTTTTTAATATTCAGATTTGAAAATGCATTACATGAATTGCTTTTCCTCTTCACATTCTGCGATGTGTGTATGTGAAGATGTTGTTGACTCTTCGGCTGGAGAAAGAATTGCAGGATGTTGTGATTAAATATCACAGCAAAGCCTTTAATAATGTTTGTTTAATGCTGTCTTCTATGAATAAGTAAGGATTTGAATTGATAATGTTTTATTTCAGATAAAGAATGAAATGCTATATATCGCTGGTATTTTATCTCATAAATGCACTTCCACCAATGAAGCCTAAGTATGTGAGTCAGGTTTGGACATAAGTCATTTTGATTTGCAATTCCAGACACTAAAAAAATAACTTCAAACAAAATACACATACTACCGGCGTAGATGTTACCAAATATGGTTCTTAATCATGTGAACCATCAGTGCTCTCTCTGCTACATTACTCACACACAGACTAATTACAGAATTCAGACGATATCAGCCGGATCATGATGTTCATCAGAACAACAAATATTAAGTGTGGTTGGAAATAGACTCTTGGAGAAGATTCATACTGACTGAATCATCATGGCACACAGAAATGAGCTGGCTTTTAAATTAAACACAGTATCAAAATAATGAGGAGAAAGTGCAGTGAATACTGAGATGTGTAAGTCTAAAAATTCGAGGCAAATCATCCACCTTCTGCTCTCTAGAATTGTATTGCATTATACTAACAGGTGCTTCATTGTCTACCCCATTTACGTCATTGAGGGGAGGCTAAATGTCAGAAAAAGTTCTCCCTGTAATGCAACACATCTCAATAGCACCACAAAAAAATCATGTGACCAATGGACTGACGGAGGTAAAGACTGTAGTCTTGGACGTTTCTCAGGAGATCAGTGTTCGGAATCGAACACATTTTGGGTCGTTTTAAGGTACGTCCTCACTGTGTTTCTTTTATTAAACCTCACCACAGTAACTTTACTTGACTAAACCTGACCTCTGTAACTTTAAATCAAGTATGTGACGAAGCCTACACATACAGCCCAATGTCACAAACCACAATTTGCCTCAGAAGGCTTTACAGCATACAACATCCCTCTGTCCTTTAGACCCTCACAGTGGATAAGGAAAAACTCCCCAAAAAACCCATTAACGGGGGAAAAAAAGGTACAAACCTCAGGAAGAGCAACTGAGGAGGGATCCCTCTTCCAGGACGGACAGACGTGCAATAGATGTCGTACAGAACAGATCAGCATAATAAATTTGCAGTCATCCATATGACACAATGATTCATAAAGAGAAACAGAGAGAGAAGTTGAGACAGAGAGAGAGACAGAGCCAGAGAGAGATGCAGGACAGACAGTAATGACAATAGCTACAATAACATTGATTTAAGTAATAATATTAAAATAAAAACAACTGTAATTGTGGCACAATATGTTGTAAGTATATATGTATGATAATATATGTATGTGACAATAATAATATGTGTATAATTACAGTACGACGAATAATAACAGCAGTAATATGAGGCATCAGGCAGGGCCACAGCAGCAGCACAACCACGACACCACAACACCCACGACACACCATCCAGGTGTAGCTGCAATACTTTATTGTGGTTGTTGATTGGTTATAACTTTTTTTATGTTGCTGTCTTGGCCAGGTCTCCCCTGAAAAAGACATCATTGATCTCATCTGGATCGGGACTTACCTGGAAAAAAATGGGTTAAAAATGTTTTTGTTCCCGGTGCGACATATATTTTACAGGTTTTACACTGGTTTGGAAATATGTAAAATGCAGTGTAAATACACAGTTTTGGTAGTGGTTGACTTCTGCTGTGCTGTCTGTGTGAGGCATTTTGAAAGCGTGAAATCCATATTGAGAGATATACACTAGTGGTAGGAGCAGGAGTTCATTCTTTAAAAAGCATTAAAGGTAGAAAAAAATTAATAGAGGCATAAACTTCCTTAAAGACTTGAACATTTTGACATTTGGTTTCCATAGCTGAAAGTATGTAGAGGTAGTAATTTATCAAAAAAAAAAAAAAAAATGTACAGGAGAAGTGATAGTAGTAGCAGCAGGAGTAGAAGTGGTAAAGGCAGTACTACTACTAGTAGTAGTGTAAGTAGCAGTAATTGTTGTAGCAGCGGTCGTAGTAGTTGTAATACTGGTACTCTTAGTAGTAACAGGCCAATAGTAGTAGTTGTGGCAGTTGTAGCAGATCCCCTCAAGGAGCTGAAGTTTCAATAGTTTCTGTCACTGACAGTATGCAGAAGTAGTTCAGTGCCAAAAAATAGGGAAGGTGATATAAGAAAAAAGTTGTGGATGCACAAGATTCCACACCAATTATATGAATTAGATTGCCTTGCCTATGGAAGTGGATGTCATCTTTCTATTGACAAAAAACAGATGCTTTGAATTTATCAGGAAAAAGAAAAAATCTAATTGAAAACCCTCCAGTATATGTGTCTGGATCGGAGTGGACTCACTTGTGCTTTTCAATGGCAAAGTTCCCAGTAAACTCAGCCAAATTAATTCCCCAATACTTACTCACTGCTGCATTCCTGCAAAAGCAAATGAGGTTGGCTAAACTGGGTAAAGAGGTGAACTTAGTGAGATAAGTGTTTTGAATTCTTGCAACTGATGACTGCAGCTTCCACGGAGCTGCTCCCATGCTGCTTGCTGCTCTTTGTGGAAGCTTGAAGCCTGAAGCTCTCTGTAGGCAGATATCAATTGCACTTAATCAAGACATTGTTCCTGTAGACTGCTCACTCTCTGTGCCAAACAAACAGTTCTCTGGATAGTTGGAGGGCACTGACTTTTTTTTGTTTTTTGTTTGTTTTGCTGCCTTTTTTTTTTTTGTCCTTTTCTTCATCTTCAGTCACCACCACGCTGATTACAGCCTCCCGTAGACTCACAGAAGAGCTTGGTGTGTTTGATTGAATTTAGAGAGCAATTTGTTCAGCAAGGAGAGACACAGTATAATCCAGTCCCTGCAGACCGCCTGAGTAACTGTTTGTTTTCTATTAATTAGCATGTGTTTGTGTGTATGTGTGTGTGTGTGTTATGTCTGGTTTCCTCATTTGCATGTGTGTGTTTGCTTTGGGGTACTCATTTACAAATGTGTGTGTGTGCATAAGTGTGTTGATGTTTATGGATGCACATACATTTGTCTGTGTTGATATTCTAATCCACTCTACTCCGCTTCACATCCCAGCCAATCACGTTAGATGATTTTTTGCTTTAATTTGGAACCTAAGAAGTTGCCATATGTCTGAGTGTGCTCTGTCACAGATGGGCCGGCTGCCCTCATAGTCTGCACTTCATTAATGCCCTTGAGGAACATCACAAGTGTATACGAGGGGGGTATTTTAAACAGAACAATCTACAGTATGTTGCTGTTGCTGCATCATATACATCGGATTCAAAGTGAATACCTGGGATGAAAACACATTTAACTCATTTAATAACATCAGACAGTTGATTAAAACAAGGCGATGATGAGTGAGCAGTTAATCTTTTGTGTCTTTCATTTTTCAGCCCATGTTGTGATTGGAATGGGGAACAGGTGTTCTGAAAATCTTTGACCTTTATTTATCAAGGGAAAGTCAACTGAAACAGAGCTCCACAACTTTTTCTCAGCAACACATTTTGTCTGTTCAACTATGGAAATATAGACAGGCAGGTGGTGCAGCTGAACTGGAGCCAGTAGTCTGACAGAGACTATGAATGTGTCACAAGGAAGAAGCACTAGTGTTATTGTGTTTTATCCTTGCTGTGCCTTTTTATATTTCGCTGTGTTTTATCTTGCATGTTTTTATCATGCTTGGTTTTACTGTTTCTATTCGTATGCCTCTATTTTATAATCATATGGGTTACTGTGATTACAGTTGTCCCATTTAGTTAATGCCAAATACCTGTACCAGGTAGAAAAGTC
>JAPZEB010000025.1:32287355-32297480 GCA_029783705.1 Chaetodon striatus | reverse complement strand
GGGTTGGTCCTTCACCTTCTCAAAATGATCCCACACTTTGGATTTCCTGCCCGACATGTTATTAACCAGTCTGTGTAATAACCGCAGGTACCAGCCCTGGAAATTAGCGGCCGTACACATGCTGCATCTTTAACTACCTGGAAAACGTGAAGTCGAGCGCTGGGCGCTATGCTTGTGCCTTTTCTGTGCCAGCTTTTAAGAGCACGGAGGCAAATTGCGTCTGAGGTTGGTAAGCAACCTTGACAAGCATCGCACAGCCAATTTAGCTGAAATCCTGAGTGCAGAGCTGATCTTCTTCCAGGCACTGTTTAAAAGTGTGTAGGCCTATCGTCCAAGGGACATATGTAAAGCTAGTAGTCCTGCATTAAAACGATCAACTTTTTCCTTATTTATCTGACTGAATATTTATGAAAGAGGGAAAAGATACCTGTCAGCTGTGATTGGTTTGTAATGTGACTCCTGTCTGACTGCTGAGCGTGGCCACTTCCTGCGTCTGTCCTTTCAAATTAAATTCCCACATGGTCCAGTCATATATGTTATGATTTATTTTGACATGGTGCAGCTCTAAATACAGTTTCACAGTTTTTTTTCTGCAACAAGCAACCAATGAAATCTGCCGGTTTATGACCTTTCTGGTCGACTAACCTTTGGTCAACTATTAGAGGGCAGCACTAGAGCGTACATACAGTATGTTTCTTATACATGTGGTTTGAGAGAGCACAGGCAAAGAAATCCAAGGTTCAGAAATGAAGGAAAAGAAATTGAGCATATTGTAGATGAAAAGACATAAAAATGGAGGTCAAACATAAATTGGCTCGGGGTGACAGCTGAAGTCATAATCTCAGAGTCCAGTCTCTTCACCAGCGTTACAGAGCACTGGAGATGCTCCAGTTAACCCTTTCTCTTCTCCTTCTTCTTTTCTTTATCTCTCATTTCAGTTTAGTCATGTCCCCATCCACCATCACATTCTTCTCAACTATTTGAACCTCTTTATGTCTTTCCCTTCTCCCTGTCTTATTCTATGGTACTTTGTCTTCACTGCAGGAGGTACAGTGCGGAACAAGGTCTTTCTCCCTCTGCTGTGTATTTAATTTCCTCCATGTCAACCTTTCAATCATCCTCTCCCACAGCCTCATCCCAAACAGGACCAGGACCTGCTGACCTGCCCATTGACCCCTCTGCTGATTGCCACCCCCCACTGTATGTTGCCACGGTGAGGCCTGAGGATTAGTCGCTATGGAAACAGTAGCCACTCTTGTCCTTTTGTTTTTATTAGGTCTTGAGAGTAGTAGCGAGTATTTGACTTTGTATTTCCAGGGACAAAACTATGAGATATTGGGGAAAGGAATGCTTGCGTATTATTATCTGAAAATAAGAATATTTGTAACGTTAGTATGAGCTGTTTATATCTACATAGGGAGAGGGTCCTTGTCCTTGATATCACCATGTTGCACTGACATATTTTTTGCAGTAGCCTAGAATGGACAAACCAAATACTGGATTAAGATGAGGCCATTTGCATCTTAACCTTGTGGAAGGGTGTAATATTGGCCAATGAAGAACCCATAAAATTTTGGAGTGGACCCAAATCACTGGGCAAATACACAAATTATTTTTCACTTTCCTCAACATTGCGAAATAATACATTTGGCCTAGGCGGAATAAATGGCATTTATTCCGCCTAGGCCAAATGTCTTATTTCGTGATTTAAAATCCAGTTGGGGGTTTGAAAGTTTCATACAGACAAAACACCAAGTTGTAGAAAAACAATGACAATTTACATTCACTGGTACCAGTAATCCTCTGAGGTAACCTACACAAATAATTACTTTTGTAATTACACTGACAAAAAACAACACAAGACAAGAACAGTGAAGACAAGTCAGTTAACAAAATTTCTACAAGGGGTAAGGGAAATGATTTATTCATAGTTACTCAAAGTTCATACAGAAAGCAACATTATAGCACACTCTGTAACAGTGGTTTCATGGGAGGACTGGTACAATCGTAATTATGCTTTTTCCTCAAACTAATGACTACAGGATATCAGCCCAATTACAGCCCGACATGGCATTGTACAGATTCAGCTTGGATCGTGAATGGCAACAAGTGTCGTACACAATAATCCATCGTTTTATCTCGTGTAGAGTGTCATGTAGACGACAACCAACGCCACATCTGGAGTGCCTCATGACATCCCGACAGAAAGTCCAGGATGTTTGATTTCCTTTTCGTCTTCCTCAACTCCTTCTGTTATAGCCATCACTTGGACACAGAATAATCTGTTGCTGTGGACAACTGTATGTTTTCTAGGGACATTCCCACACAGAGTAACTTTCCCAAGAAAGATCGTCAATTATCTATGAAATCCATATCGTTTGCTGGACACTGGACCGCTTGAATGATGGCATGTGGCTAAACATCTCATCACTGGTCAGATTTCTCATTCCCTCTGTATTTTTCTATTTTTATTTTTAATTCTCTCCTGTTTGCCCTGTGAAGATGAATGTATCACACCGTCATTTTAAACTCAACACTGCCTGTATCCATTTAAAATGAAAAAGCCTCTTATCATCTCAGGTGACAGAATCCCTTCACTTTCTAAAAAGGCTTTTATTTTGAAACATTTGCAGGAACTTGCTGTGGAGGATTCAGTCACTTGCATACTTTACATGTGGTACTTCAAATGTAGCCCCTGCCATCTAATGACACTTTTTACGTTACTGCAATAACATTTCAGCCGGGACATGAACAGCCACAGTGACTGAGATAATAGTAATAATAATGAAAATAGGACAAGGATAATCCGACAACATCACACACATGAAAGATGACCAGCGATGATTGGTCATGGACCAACGTGTAGTCTGTCATGTCTGTTGGCCAAGTCGCAGGAACATATTATGACTCCACAATCACCTGATATGACATAGTGACTGTCAGAATGGACACAAATGTTGTGTAGTTTGAACCCAGCATAAAGTGTAGCTATGGAAATGTATGTACATACTTATCATGCAACTAATTATACTGTTACTCACATCCAACTGTGAATCGTCTGCAATAAACATAAAAAAATATTTGGAAAAAATAACTATTTCCAAATAATTGCTGAACTGAGATGAAGAAACTTCAGCTAGGCATAACCATATATTCACATCATTCAAATAGTTTTGGAAATATATAGTGGTTGTGCTTGCAGATTTGAAGATATCAGAAAAGACTGGACTACTAGCCTTAGCAGATTATATTCTGTTTTAAGTTACTATCTCTCTATATTTATCAAGTGATATATATTGAATAATTGTTTCCATCTGGATATAAGCTGGATGATTGAGAAAACACCAGGGAAAATGATGAGGGGAAAAAGATTTTATCATTCTATTCCTGTCTGATATATTTTTATTTATGTCTATATTAGGATGTTATGAATAAGTAAAATCAAAATAATTATAGTGATTTGGACAGAGGTGTATCCTGATAAATCGACATGCATCAGCTGAGGATTATGTGCATTATGTTGCCAGTGTGTGTGGGTTTACATAGAAATGATTACGTGTGCAGATGTTTTGATGATTGTCGGATGACGCAGGTGTATTTTGCCCTTTTCCAGTAGTTTGCCAGAGGGTTAACATATAGAGTAATTCCAAAGCAATCTTCCCACTAGATTTTAATATCTGTTGTGTACAAAAGGGAACACAGGCCTGCTGATGGTGCTGAAGGAAAGGTCAGTTGGTCACGTAAAACAAATGACAGAATGAATCATCTAGGGACCATGATTATCCCCAACAAATGCCATGAAAATCTTGACATTAGTCTTGGAGTGTCCAGCAGATTTCATAAAAACTGTTTATCTAAATGGAAAATACTGTAGATCCACTTTTAAAATGTTACAATGTTACTTGGATTACTTAGAGTAACTGGGGTGCCATGTTTGGATAGATTTTTTTTCTTTAAAATTGGTATTTTGGCATCTCTCAACACCCTAAAGATATCAGAGCAAAGCTATCAAGACCAAAAAACGCAAAGGGGATATTTATGCTCAACGTTAGCCTAGACAGAGCCTTTCCATACTCAGAGTTCATTTCATCAGTGTTTGTGCATGTCTTCTTAAAGCTTATGGATAGGGTTGAAACTGAGAGGTACCACCAGAGATCATGGAGGCAGTGAACACAGTGAAAAAAAATTCTCCATCCACATGTCAGGATGTGTATAATGTCCTCACAGTGCAGTGCTGTCTACAGCGCTGCCTCTGCTTAAAAGTAAAATATTATGTTCCCCTCTGCCTTTGCCTTGTTTGTTGATGTGTAAAATTTTTGACTCTGTCCTTTAGTGCCTTCTATTGGCTGTATCTATGCCATCATAAAGGATGCATGTAAGTATGGGGGAAGCGCCGTTTACAATATTTGAAACAGACCTTTCTATTTTGGTACATAAAGGGAGTATAAATGAGCCCTTAGAGGAATCTTGATGTTATTTGGGTGAACCAAACTTTTAATGTGTTTTACACAGGCTGAATCACTGCCTCAAAATATTTAAAAAGACAGTTCAATTAGACTTGGCAAGACTTACTTCTGCGACATACTCCTCCTGTTTTTGTTATTGACCTCACTTTGCTCTAAAAGATGTTTGGTGCCTTGGAAATAGTCCTTTCTTTTCACTGGTACTCTTCAGTAACATTTTCTCAGATTTGTTTGGAAAGGTTTTTTTTTTTTCTGTTGTTTGTTTTTATGATTATTTTTTAAATTGACCAACCATTGAGATCCAAAAAACACTTAGTCTGAAATCATTCACTACTCCCTACTCACTGTATAGGGAATTCTGTGTGAGGCACTATAAAAACACTTTTGGACACTCCTTGGGTCATTTTCTCTGCGTCATTGCTGTTAAAAGATTAAAACATGTCATATCAATATTGGCTGGTGATCCATCTATAACAAATACTGACATGCATATCTGATAAAAACATGAAATTATTCTGAGCCTATTTCCCCCAAATTAACATAAATAAATATCATTACAAAGTACTCTGCTCACACAAAACAAAGACCTATTGATGGCATTACACTGGCAGACAGACAAGTAATTTAAAGTATGTAATGTAAGTAACCTTTATGGTGTTGAAGTTTGTTTTACCAGTCAGTGTTGTAATAACTTTAATTTAATGTATAACGTTATGCATTATGGCATGATTCATAGCTGATAGCAACACAGCTTGCTAACAGTAGCTAGTGTTATCAGCCTTCCACCGTTGCACTTAAACACCAGAGAAGCTTGAGTCTATGTAAGCTTCCTCGAGTCCACTATATAGGGTATAATAATTCCCACTATACATTCAGACAGAACTACAAAATAGCAAACGCACTATATAGTGGACTATACAGTGAGTAGTGAGTGATTTAGCCTTAGCTGCCGCACTTTGATGACACAGGTAATCTAAACTGAACTTATAATGTGACTTCTGAAAACAACTGGCATCATCACTGTCAAAAAACCTGCATCCACTGAGCTGATGTGAAGTTGTGAAACCTGGAAAAGCTGTGAGAGGGCTGAATTATCTTTTATAAGTTCTTGTAAAACACAACAGGGCTTATAAACATGTGGAGGGATTGCTGTTCAAACACTTCAGTGGATCCTGTAATTACTGTGCCCACATGTCGACTGTGACAGGTGAGAGGTGGTCACATTGACATGATAATACATGAAGAAATGTTCACAGACTGAGCACTAACTGTGCTGCTGGGTGACGCTGACGTCTCCACAGCATCAGTAATTAACCAACCAACAAGAGCTGGCTTTCTAAGGTCCTATGTAACCCTCCATTTGTGACAAAAGGCATAGTTTTATAGGACTGAGTTTTACTGGAACAATGAATTCAGAGGTCACAATAAGGATACTCTGTTGGCTGGTGATTCACTCATCTACAGTATGTTTTAGTTACACCACAGAAAAACAAGACAAAATGGATTTCTGCCTCACTGTCAGGGCTTTGCAGCAGTCCAGCCATCGATGCACAGGGTCCAAGTAAATGACATAGAGTACAATACAATGCAGGATTGAACCTGTTGATTTTCAGTGTAAAACTCTGTGGATGTGTCATGCATTTTCAGGCCGTACTGTGCTATTGTCAAACTCAGTGTTATTAGTTTTAAAGTGTAGTGAGCAGCTGCTGCAGTTGGTGAGTTTAAATTGATTTTCATGTCAATTTCTAGACAACCTTGGACATTAAGTCAAATTATTTATTAATAATTTCAATTTTTGAATAACTAAAGATTTTTTTGAACAGTAAAGTCCAAGTACATCCATGGCATCCTCTGTAGCCCCGAGGACATGACGCATATGATTTCCCAAAAGCAATTTGAAATGTGGACTCTCAGACCACACACAGTCTATCTCAGAGGAACTTGGGTCCAGAGGAGTCACCAGTGTTTCTGGATGTTGTTGGATGGTAGACTTTAAACTTGCATTTGCAGATGCAGTGATGAACTGTGTTTACTGACAATGATTTTCCAAAGTGTTCTTCAGCCCATGTAGATATTGTTTATACAGTCTTGTTGCTTTTTAATTCAGTGCTGTCTGAATGGTTGAAGGTCACCAGATTCTCTTAATCTTTTGATGATATTATGGATTGGAGATGGTGAAATCCCTAAATTTCTTGTAATTGTGAGTTGAGAAATGTTCTTAAACTGTTGGACTTTTTGCCCTTGCATTTTTTCACAACCTGACCATCCTTGCTTGTGAACAACTGAACCTTTTGAGAATGCCCCTTTATACCCAGTAATGATACTTTAATCTGTTACCAATTTACCTGAGAATCGCCAGAGGACCCATGATACGATATTATCACAATGCAGTACAATATTACTGTGATATGCTGAGTATTATCATAACATTTATTGTGATTAATAACCTTTATTGCGACTGCAAATTATTTCCTCAAAGAAAAACTTTGTCAACATCAGTTTTACCTCATAAGATAAAGTTTTCAGTCAAACCACCATTCTTGTGCTGCATTTTGCAGGAGGTCTGCAATGTTTGCTGCAGGGTGACTTTTGTGTATTGCTCTAATTTGGAGAACTTGAAACAACAGTCACCAGTCCTCTGTAAGATAATGTAATAATCACATATGAATCCAGTGATCTTAAAGTCCAGGCGTCACAAGTTAATGCCTCCCTAGCTTCCTGCTGTACTCAAAGATTCCTCAACCTCATTCTTCACTCTGTAGAGCTTGGGTACGGCTGTGTCAACAATCTTTGCACATGAAGTAGGTGATGGACTGTGCTATTTTCTTTCTTTGGATATTAGTTTTGTCAAACTAAACATGACCAGTGTTGGTTGATTTTTTAGCGGAGTGGGTTTAGTGTTAGCTTGGTCATCAGCAGCTAATGCTATCTCTGGATGGTGGTGTCTCATATGACACTGCTTGCAAATCGCATGTGTCATATCCAAGTCCTCCTTTCTTTCCTGTGTTAAAAATCCTAAATAAGTGCAGATGCTTGATTTAAACACTGATGGCACAATTCTGATTTCTTTCTGCGGTGTCTCCATCTTTGTTTTGATGAACTTCCTGCCAAATGCCGCTGACTGAGACCAGGTACAAAAACATCAGCACCACTGCCAAAAAAGCAGCTGATTATTGTTCTAGTTCCAAAACTGTCTTTAAATTGTGTATTTGCAAAAACTAATAATGTATATAATAAAAGGTTGATACTTTGCATCTGTGTATCAATACAATATCGCCATGCAAAATATTGTGATACTAAGCTATATCAACTTCTCCCCCCCACCACCCCTAGCTGGTTAACTGTGTGTTTTTTGAGCATTCCACACCATTTCCAGTCCCAACTTTTTTGGAAACATGTTGCAGTCATTGAATTCCGAATAAGTGTATATCTACAAAAAAACAATCATGTTTATCAGTTTTAACATTGACTATCTTGTCTTTGTATTGTATTCAACTGAATATAGGTCCAAAAAGATTTGCAAATCATTGCATTCTATATTTTATGTATTTTTTATGCAGCATCCCAACTTTTCTGGAATCGGGGTTGTACAGTTGTGGGAATTCAGAGAAAACCAAGTGATGTTAGGGCCACTCCAGTAATAAGGTGTTGTTTCCACTCAGGGCTGGCCCAAAGAGAATCTGATCCACCTAAAACAACATCAGAATAACTCCTAGACCCAATTTCAGAGCAAGTCAGTATCAGTGTCAGTTGTTGGCAAACTATGAGTGTATAATGGCTTCAAGCAGGCACAGAAACAGTGAGGTTGGATTACTATAGCCTGTAGAAGGGAGAGATGACTGGTCTTAAAGCCTGTCATTATCCTCGAGTCAAAGACAACCTTTATCTCAACCACACAAACACCTCTGTGAAGAGGATCCATATTGAGTCTGCCCCTGCATCCTACAACACCATCATCATTATACACACATATTAATCATTTAGCCTCAAATCAATACAAATCAAGTTGACCTGGTATAAGTGATTTGACTGCATTTTGTCTGTCACACAGAACATTGTGTTTTAACATTGTATTCACCTCTCTTGTCCGATTGTGGAATGAGGAAAACATTTATAGGACATGAACATGTTTTTTTGAGAGCTGGTTAAAACAGTCCGAAGACTTTACCCTCAGTCACTCTGTGTGAGATCAAGTCTATTAAAATGTAATTGAGGCAGTGGTTGTAAAACATGCTCAGTTAGCAACAACAGACGCAGGATTGTGTGTGCTTTTATATCCTCTCTCTCCCTCCCTCTCTGTTATCTGCCTTGCCCTCACATACTGTACACACAGCCTCTCTGATGACTCTGATGCTAATAAACCTGATTGGATGTTTTATGGTTGTGTAAATCCCTGAAAGATGCATGTGCACATAAAGCCCACATTTTTTTCCATGTGTGCTTGCGTTAGGCACATATGGATATCCTGTGCTACAGATGTGGCATTATTTGTCTGATCAATACACCATCAGCACAGCTCTGTGATAGCACTCGGAGAACAGTCATTAGTCATCAGCTCAGCCGTGAACAAGTGAGGATGTTATAAAATTAGAAACATTTACATGAGGTGATTGACATTGTCACTGCTCATGTTTTGTCTGTGCTGCCAATTCATGCAAATTACCATTATCTGACAGCGGCCTCAATCCTTTAACACCTGTGAAACTGCACAGCAGCTCAGTATGGCATGCCGTTACCACAAATTGCCGTTCTGTTGAGCATTTACTGGATCTTTATATGAGTCCATTTGTTTCTCACAGCTCCTGCAACGGCTCTTGTTGTCACTGCATGACCTAAAGGTCCTGGCTATAAGTGCATGTGCAGTTACATTTGATTGGAAGTATCGATCTGGGCCTTATTGACGTTGCACGGTGTTGTATTGACGGTGTATGAAGCATAGCCAGAATGACTGAGTGGTAGCACTGTGACAGCCTTATCAACCAGAACAAAAGTCAAGCTGGTTGAAAATCCATAAGCGGATCTTACTCTGAACAGGTGTTCGGCATTGCATATCTGGATTGATTAATCATTAGCGATCAATATCTTTTGATGCAGTGTGGAGTTTCCTCGTCACAGTCAGCCATTTGTCACTTTGTTACAGCCTGGCTGTGGCAGTGCTTGAGGCCAGCTTCCACACAGTGAAAACAAAACCGCTAATGAAGGTGATTCAGGCCTGTTTTCCAGATTGAATCTGACTGGATGGGTCAAGTGGGTCAAAAAAGCCAGTCTTTATTTTAGCTTTATTGATTGAGACATGTGATGAAGCACAGAGGTTTTCTAACACTCCCACATACAGTTTTATGTAATGGACATAGAAACATAGATTATTTATTGTGGCTATGAACTGTGTGAAACATACGGACATCAATTAACATAAGAATAGTGTAAAATTACCAGAGTAGTTGTTTTACTGACGGTTTATGGTACATTTGAAATAAATGTGTTTCAAAATGCAAAAAAAACAAAACAAAACAAAAAAACTTTAAATGCAACTTGAACTTTAAAACCAATGACTCATGTCTTCACTTGGACTTGAGCCTTTTGACTTGAACATACTTGATACCTCCCACTAGCCCAAAGATTGAAAAATATGTTATTTAAAAAGTGTGCTAGCAATTATATA
>JAPZEB010000025.1:32261987-32276515 GCA_029783705.1 Chaetodon striatus | reverse complement strand
AGTCTTTGCACTCAAGTCCAAGGCCAAGACTGAAAAGTACAAAGTCAAGTCACAAGTTCTATACTTTGAGTTTTAAATCCTTAACAAGTAATAATGCGCTGTTCACCAAATACAATGCCATTTTAACAGAGTAATACAGTAATTGTGATGGGTATTGTTCTCTACTCTTAACCAACAGTGCTTCATCAATCCGATACTTTAATGGTACTCTTATTGGTTCTTTATTTCATTTTTTAAGAGAAAAAAATGACACAAATTAAGAACTGAATAAACATTGCTTTATTTTTTATGTATGTAAGAACAATATATATATATATTAAAATTCTGCAACAGCATTGTTTTGAACAAATCACGATAATGCAAGATAACATGTCTGAGGTGGATGGGAAAACAGGAAATTAATGAGCTAGCTGATCGACACTATTTTATTTTATTTTATTTTATTTATTTTTCTGCCTGTATGTGATGAACTTTCACTAGGTGTTTTGAAAAATTGCTTGTGTTTCCACCCTTACATGCAAAAGAGTTGTTGTGCTTGTGGCAATGAGCAATATCGTCATCATTTGTGAAGTATACACATACTGTTGAGTGTTTTGCCCAACCAGGTCTCACTCTGATGTCGTCAAATACCGGCACTTGGTCATTGACTTCCAGCATCAGACACTGATGAAAAAAAGCCGTCTTTTCACATTTGCATGATATGTGGCCAGTCGCTGTTATAATTTAATGGCGCCCGGCAGTGTTAGGGAGAAACGCAATGGGACAACAATGAAAGCTCAGGGGGCACAAGTCCAAGAGGGATGGGTGGGAGGGGCGGTGACTGGGTCCAGCAACCACTGACTTTCAGCTGGGAGGCTGATGTTCGCTTCCTGTAAGATTGTAAAACCACTTCTTTTTTCCTACACGTAACCACATGCGTGTGTTGTTGAAGGAGGAAAAGCATCAATTTGTGGTGTTACACCAACGTGGTGTGTTTATTTTGAAAGATACTGTATGCAAACTGTATATTTTCATACAACCAAAACACAGAAGAAATAGCAATGCCTTAATTTCTCCAATATTGACAGCAGTTAACATCAGAGCTTATCAATACTATTGTTTTTAATACTATGGCCCCAGGGCCCACTTATTACCAGGTTTTGGTACCCATCCCTAGTAATAATGTATAAACTTTACAAAAAGCATCAATGCTTTTTGCACCTTTATAACATAAAGCACCATATCAGTATGCTGTGTGAGCTCTCCTACAATACTATGTAAGTGCACAAAGGATAATCTACACATTAAATATTACACTCATGATATTCTAGGCTACTCGTTATTTTGGTCGCAGCCCAAACAGCACAGATCTACAGATACTTGGACAGGATGAATGTCATGTTATTCCATTATGAATGGCCTCCGAGATCAGCATTGTTACGCATTCAGTGACACAGTAGGGTTGCAACAATATGAATTTTTCACTGTACGATAACGGTCATGGTATTAAAGAGTTTATATTATTATCAGTCAGTATGACCCTTAAAGGAATGAAAACAGAAGCATCATTCTAGGTTGAACAAATGTTGTATTACTATAATTTAAACTTGAAACTGTTTTCTTAATGGAAGTATGTGTAAAATATGTCTAAAAATAAATGTAAATGGTACGACAACCATTGACCTTTATATCATGGTATACCTTAAGACTAGTATATCGCTGCAACTTTATGACACAGCCTCTCATTCATTGGCAGACTTCACTCGATGCATCATGGGATACATCTTGCTCTCAGTAGGCTTCACCTAATGGCTAACAACAAGGAAAACTCCTTTATTTCACAGATGAATACATAAATACTTACCGTAGACATTCATTGTTGGATTTATTAATTGCTTATGTACCATGCTGGATTACAAAGCTTATGAAAAGGGATACAACAAAGGTAATTTAAGTTTCTAGACCTCGGTGTCTGGAAATATTCTTAAAATAGTAAACAGATCACTCTGATGCTGTATGCAACATTTCTGACCTCAACATACTTTTTAATCTTGGGGCATAGGGGGAGTTAAGTATTTTCAAGTTAAAAGACTCAAGTCCAAGTGAAGTCACATTTTACTGGTGTTAGAGCCCCAAGTTGCAAATCTTTTTTGGATTTTGTCAAGTTGAGTCTAAAGCAAATTTGTAGCTTGAGTCTGACTCAAGTCCAAGTCTTGTCATTTGAGTCCACACCTCTGGAACTGACGTTATTGTATCTATCTATTCTGTCTCATTCCAGACCAACCTACTAGTTAATCCGGCCTTCCTGCCTATTGAACTCTTACCCCCACACCATTGTCAATCCGTCACTATGCTCTGTGATTACCTCCCCCCTCTCATTCATGTGTGATAGACTACTTCCTTTTTACCCACCCCTCTTTTTACACTGGCCTCAGTCACATTGAACCTATTCATATTAATATGGCTCTGGCTAAGTTTTCCAACCCAACTTTCCCATCAAATCACATCAATTTTCTAGTTAACTTTTCTCCAGTTGCACTTGAAAACAGTTTTTGTTTCTTGACCGAAAAAGTGATGCATGGATGCACAGCATTACTCTGAGTAACAAATGTGGCATGTTTTTTGTTTGTGCCAGTGTACTTGTTTGTATATCTACATACTGGTTTGGTTGTAAGAGCAAAAGACATCTCTTCCTGTTATTTCCTGTTCCTCCACCTCCTGCCACAACAGCTCAATGAATGCTTCCAAACAGAATTGCGTTCGTGGGAAGGCAAAGCTTTTCCTTTTAAGACACAAGCAATGAATAGAGCAGACGTCTCTCCCACACTGACAGGCCTTTTATAGGTTTGACTAGCCATGACCTTTATTTACCCCCATTCTAGGAATGAGACCTACCTCTCTTGCCCTCTGGTGCTTTGCTCACTATTACTTGAGCAACAATTATACTGTCATTTAAAGTGTAAGAAATAAAAGTTCAAGGACCATTTATGTCCTGGCGACATGTCCTTAGGGTGTGTCAGTCAGTTAGTCCAACACTTTGGTCCACAGCAAGTTAGCACCACCACAAGGTCAAAATTTTGTATTTAAGGGGAAATTCTGCTTGGACACAACTTGTGGCCATAATTTTTATCAATAACAATGATATTGTACCTATGGAATGAATTGCTGAGATGTGGGCAGACAACAACGTGGCTTAAAACAAGTCCTCCAGGTCAGCTAAAAATATGAGGAAGAGAAAACAGAGGCATGAATCAAAATGATTACCAAAACCTGTTCTGATATTCTTATCCATCAAGTTTCATTTCCCTCTGGACTTTATTTTAGCATTGTTCTAAGATTTCAGCAACAAAGTTATCATTACTGATGCAAATGATGAATAACCAAGTTTATAATGAATGAGAGTTTCTTTTAACCTTTGCATCCAATTAGCAAATTATTAAAGCAAAGTCTACAGATATGCTACTGACAGTGTGGGGCTGTGCTGAGCTAAATGCTAACATCACAATTTCAATGCTAACATGCTAATGTTAAGCAGTATAATGTTTACCATGTTTGTGTTCAATCTAATTTATTTTGCCATCTCATAGTTGTTATATGTAAGTCCAGACTAGGGGTGGGCAAGCCACATGTGGCTCTTTAGCCCCTCTCCAGTGGCTCCCTGTGGCTTTGACACATTTTTTAAAAACATTTTAATTTTCATTTATCAATGTTGTAGGCCTAAATAACTTCTTACATACTCCAATTGTAAAAATGTGAAGCCTATATATATCACATAAAAACAATGTCTGACCTTTTCAACAACTAAATGTGCGTAACACATTTACTGTCTGACACCTTTTCCTTGAAAGTCGCCCTTGCTGGTTAGCTATGGATACCAAACCCAGAAAAGTAAAAGTCTTGGAATAAAATAGAAACGTTTAGTAGTGTGTAGACAGATTTGTTTGCTTTCACTGCCAGCTCTGCAAAGTAAAGTACCGAATAATCATAAATAGTTTCCTGCACAGTAGCCACCTTGTGCGAAGACATATTGATGAATGCTCATATAGACTGTACAGTCCCTGACAAAAGTCTTGTCACTTATCCAAGTTGTGGGAACAACAAATAATAACTTGACTTGTAGTTGATCAATTGGAATCAGAAGTGGCTTATATGAAAGGCAAAACCCTCTAGATTATGCTTATTATACCAAAATTAAGTTTCGTATCATTCATTGAGTTTTATCATTTAATTAGGGCAGAAAGGTCAGATTTTGCTTGTACAAAAGTCTTGTCGCATTCAAAAATAATGTAGAAATTATACATATACTTTATTTTGAATACAAAAACATGCTACAATAACATCAGAACATAAAGTCATGGTGCCTTGGAAAAAAAAAATTAATATCGTGTATGATTCCCATGAGCTTGGAGGACTGCATCCATACATCTCAGCAATGACTCAAATAACTTATTGATGAAGTCATCTGGAATGGCAAAGAAAGCAGTCTTGCAGGACTCCCAGAGTTCATCATGTTCCAAGCCTCTTCCTTCATCTTGCCCCAGACATGCTTAATAATGTCCATGTCTGGTGACTGGGCTGGCCAATCCTGGAGCACCTTGACCTTCTTCGCTTCGAGGAACTTTGATGTGGAGGCTGAGGTATGAGAAGGAGCGCCATCCTGCTGCAGAATATGCCCTCTCTTGTGGTTTGGAATTTAATGGGCAGCAATAATTTCTTGATACTTCAGGCTGTTGATGTTGCCATCCACTCTGCAGATCTCTCACACACCCCCATACTTGATGTAACCCCAAACCATGATTTTTCCTCCACCAAACTTGACTGTTTTCTAGGTGAATCTTGGGTCCATGCGGATTCCAACAGGTCCTCTGCAGTATTTGCAGCGATTGGGATGCAGTTCAATGGATGATTCATCAGAAATATCAACCTTCTGCCACTTTTCCACTGTCCATCCTTTCTGCAAGCTGTGGGCCTTGGCAAATGCAACACGATTTTTTTGTTGTCTTCTGTTTAATGCTGGGTTCTGAGCACTAATTCGGCCATGGAGACCACTGCGTGAGAGAATTCGACAAACTGTTCTTGTAGATGCAGGTGTTTCTGGTGACCAGTTCTCATGTAGCTCTGCTGCAGTTGAAAATGGGCTGGCCCTGGACTGTCAAAACAACAAACGGTCTTCTCGAACAGTTGTCTTACGGGGTCTGCCTGACCTGGGCTTGTCATGAACATCACCAGTTTCTTCAAATCTTTTTCTTATCCTCTACACTTGACGTTTGGATACATTAAAGATGTCTGCCAGCTAAGCAGCGGACTTGGTCTTCAGGCTCTTGATGATCAGCCCTTTGGTTTGTGGTTGAATCTTTGGCATGTTGTCAGAGGTCAGGTGGCACTTCACATGAAGGTCTGGTGTGCTGGGGTTCTTTTTATACACACCTGGGAATGTGTTAATTACAGTATTTGTCACAGGTGAAGCTCTAATCTGTGATTGGTTGAATCATTTCAAGACACAACAAGACTTTTGTCCTTGCAAAAACAGATGCTATGGGCTTTACCAAGCTGTGAACATCAGGACACCTTTAGATGGTTTCATTTTGCACCCAGTTATTAATGTGAAAGCCCTTGACATTAAAATGAACCATTTATTGTAACAATTGATTGATTTGGAATGAAGTTACTATGTCCTTATGTGACAAGACTTCTGTCAGTGACTGTAAGTATAAGCTAATTTAGACTTAACAGGCTGTGTTGCCTTCATTGTAAGGTTCAAACGTGTTTTGCTGCTCCACACAGATTATTTTTTTTTTTTGTGGTCAAAAATTGGTCTTTTGCCTGTCCAAGCCAAAGTGGCGGACCAGCTGACACACCAGCATCATCATCCTAGAACTCTGCTGCTAATATGGCTAAAAATTCTCAAATGAATTGACATCCAACCCATTCTCATTCCGAGGTCGTCAAATGCTGATGCCTTGTCACACCCCTTGGTGTCTAATAGCAAAGCACGGGGCACCTTTTAGTGTCTCTATGTGACACACAGCTGAAACAAATTGTAAAATGTGGTTAATGTTGTGAAATGGTCTTAGGTTTAGAAAAAAGATCATGTTTTGGGTTCAAATAAGTGTGTTTATTATATTACAATAACGTAACGTAAAGTGTACATGACGTGACTGAAATTAGTGTACTATAGTATGGAACGTTACTTTAAAACAATGTTGACATTTGGTTTCACATGGGACTTTAACACTTGTCTCCTGGGTAAAGTCTTGTTTTGTTTGATCCATCTACTTCTCCTCTCTCCCACCTTACGCAAACTTACTTGCTCTTTATACTGCGACAGTTGCTCTCAGCATCAAGTATTGCTGAGGATGTGTTTCTATTGGAGTTAGAAGCCTGGTGCGTCTGATAAAGATGCTAAGGTGTGGCATCGATATCACATGCTGAAGGGTGTGAAAAGCCTTTGATGAGCATTTGATGACCATGTGTGAGCATTTGATGACTGAGGGATGAAAACAGATGAAAACAACTACACTCTTGAAATTATTGCAACACTTAGCCAAGGAGAGCCATGTCCTTCATTGACAAGCATCCAGAAAACCACTCACAAATCATAGAAGGCGCAATTAAATCTTTGAAAATTAACATTTATGTTGTTTGACAATTACTGTACAACTCTGACAGTACTAAAGCATAAAACGTCCCATCAACAAGATTCTCACATCATCTGGAACACTGACACTCTCTTTTATGCATTTAAATACAGTGTTTGACATTTGCTGAGAACCTCTGAACTCCTTTAATTTCAAAGACTTCTTTTACTTATTTTCATGAAAACTGTCCCTACTTTGGGTTCTCCATGAGTTTTCCTCTAGCATCATGTGATTCATCAGAATTAGAGAACTGAAATGACATTTCTAGAGCACATTCATGCTCCCAACAGGATGAACCCCTCTGACTTTGGTCATTCCTCTGGCACCAACCTCAGGAAACATTTTACAATCCTATTCTTACTACTGACAAAACTACCTGAGTTTATTCCTTGTAACATATGTGTACGATGGAGACAATGGATACTACCTAAATGGAGCCATCACATGGAGATTAAACAGCTGTTATTAGTACAAACCTCCTCAATGTTATTCACAGTATGGTATTCAGACCTTGGTATGTCAGAGGCTACTGGAGATAATGCAGGGAGAAAGGTGAATATGCAGCATAATGCAGAAAAGATACAATGCAATACACCACTTCCCTGATGAGATTTTGGCTTGGCTTGTTTGGCAATGCAAAGTGTTTTTATTGACTCATCAAAGACGTATCCTCAGCTCTGTGAGAAAGCTATTAGGCTGGTCAACAATGGCAGCCTGTACTGAAAGCTGAGGGCTGAATAAGAATGAGAGCGGGGCTGTCTGAATGCCAGCTGAACGGCTGAGGCGCTGCGACCTCATTTGGAGTGTGAACCCTTGAACGGCCCATTCCTGTCAGTATTCAGCACTTGTGTGAAGCAGCGTCTACGAGCCCATCACCACCACCAGCCCCTCAACCCCAAAGGCATGGACCCAGTTCCAACAGAAATGATGACTTTGGCCCTCTAGCAAACACACAGCCCTCTGGACACTCAAAGCAATGCACTAACCCGAGAGAAGAGCTATAGAGAGGCTGGAACGTGATGGAGAGGAAGGAAAGGAAATGTGCAAGGAATGACAGAGAGCAGGGAATAAATCAACAGAGAAAAGCAGGCTATATATGAATACATCAACTGAAAACATGTAAACTATTAACAAATAAGCTCCCAAATCCTCACCCAAATCAGGGAAAAACACCAAAAATGACATCCCCAAAATGAATTTAGAATATCTCCACTATGCCTAATCATGTCTCTGACCTCATTAGATTAGAGAAAAAATAAAAAATAAAACCTACCCTGATAATTAGACTGAACAGCCATTTAATTTTCGTAGCATTAGCAATTGCTAGGAGCAATTAACTGTGAAAAAATCATCTGCTAAGAAATGTAAAAACTAATACTTAGATAATACTTAAAAAAAGTCTCATCTATGTATGTTACAATCTTTACCTTGATATTTTTCTAAATCAGGCACAGGAAGATAACATCTTCAAAGCTCTGATCAGCTTGTTGTTTTTCCAAACAGGGAAAAAGCCATAGTCATTTGTGACTTTATCATTTTCAGTCACACTGACCGTAAAACACATTTCAAGTTTTGTAGTCTTTTGGAAAGTGGGGATTCTAAGCTTTCTAATGATGTCAGCATTGGTGTTGTACTCCAAATATTAAGCAAAATACATCACATTACATAATAATGATGTCTTGGTATTTCACTGGATAAGGATAAACTTTTTTGGTAGTGCTGTATAAAAAGTCAGTGTTGACACAGCTGTTAGCACCCATTCTCTCTGGATCATGAATGTAAAAAAAAAAACAAAAAAACATGACAACTCATCCAATAGTTGTCCATATACCCTATGGGGATGCGAGAAGAAAGGTAAGTCAGTAGAATTTATCCTCTGGGGACCATGAATGTCTGTATGAAATGAGTTTCATGGCAACCCATCTGATAGTTGTTGAAATATTTCAGTCTGGATCAAAGTGCTGGACTGACTAACTGCCATCACTAGAGCAAAGCCAAGTCAAAAAGGAAAAAATAGAATGGATATACTATTTGTCCCTTGCATGAGTCAAGCTTAAAAAACATTGGATCTTACACTGGACTGCGTGTTTTTGTTAGACTCACTCTGCCTGGTAAATGTACAAGTCATTCAAACTCCAAACTCCCAAGTTTGTAAAACAGGCTTTTTGTAGCAGGATGATTTGTTTATCTCATGATTGGTAAAGTAATCTTCATCCTGCCATTTATGGATAAAGTTTAAGACTCCAATAAGAGAAATCATACATGTAGGTGAAACGAGAAGAGGCGTCCCTGCAGTGTGCTCTGCTCTGCTGTGAACGTGGAACAGAGGTTAGTTCAGTGATTGAGTCAGTGCTGTTGAAGGACACCTAGAAGTCGGCGTCTAGGTTCCCTACTGCATTTCACCTCCCACTCGCTTTCCTGATGGGACTTAAGAAGTCATTTCAGCGCGCAATGCATGTTTGATGACTTTATTGATTTTCCTTTCCCCTCTCCTCTGTGCCTCTCTTTCCATCTCTCTCTTTTCATCTCCCTCGCCTCCTTTTCTCCTCTCCAGTCTGCCGTTCCCCATTGACTCGAGTGCACCTACAGTTGCACACTTCCTCTCGCCTTGTGCCATCTCTCCAACCGTTCCCTTCTTCTCATGGCCACTGGCTACCATTTTCCCAAATCTGTAAATAAAAGCTTGGAGAATTGGAGACCTTTTCTTTTCATCACTATTCATCACGTAATGCGTTTTATAAAATATGCTTGACTAGCTTAAAATATGCCTCCACAACGTAGAGGGCAAGGTCATACAATGCTGCTGTACGGCCATTTAGCTGAAGCCATTAGATCAGTTTATCTTCTTTTCTACCTGCAGCTGATACGGATGTTTTTCATTTGGAGAGGTTTGTTGTATATAACTTTATATGACTCACAATAAACTGTCTACTGCATCTACTCAGGAGGTCTCGCTCCATCACTATCAGTCCCACCAGGGCCTAAGAGAGCTGTGTGTGTGAGATCATGTGGATTTAAATGAGTTAATTAACAAAAGTTTTTTTATGTTGTTTTATGTTCATACATTGTGTAATCTTTTTGTGTTGTGCATTGTGTCAAAAAGAATCATATTACCATGATGCCTTCATATTGACACATGACACAGGTCTAATAATAGTTCAGTATATCATGTCAAGTCTATTATTCACTCTCTCATTCTGGTTTACACCAAATTCTGTCTCTTTAGTTGGTAAAGGCAGCAGGAAGTCTCTGGCTGTCTGATGTTTGGTGCTGAGCAGGTACAGTGGGCTTTTAGAGCCTTTTCACTGACAAGACAGCGGACCTGCTGCTGGAAATGAGCTTAATGACGAAGAAGTGAACAGTAAATTTGTGGTCTCTAAAACCAAAACGATGAGCTAAAATACATGTTGCTTCATAGAGCTATGGGGAACTACATAGTCGGTGATAATTCTCTGTGGATGTGTCACTTCAAGCTGTACCTTTAATCAGTGTGTACTGTTACTGTTTCAGTCCCTCCATGATTTTGCAAGCTTTTTCTTTGTATGTTGAGATGTTTTTAGAAGTTTTTTTTTCAATGAAATTGTAAGGATTCGGAGCCTATTATGAGCATTCAGTGTGTCCTGCAGAATTAGAAACTATTTGTGAGCTGTTTCTGCTGTTTGAAGCATCACTAAAGGACCACCTCTATTAGCCACTGTTCTCCTGCTCTCTCTGCTTTCTCTTTAGCACAAACTTACCAAGCTGCAGCCTTCAGGGCTAGAAATCTAAGCCAATACAGAAGTGCCAAAAACTGCAGTTCCCCTAATGGCCACTTGAGGCTGGCTGCAGAAGCAAGTCAATTCCAATAGACCGCCATGTTCAAATGCCAAACTTTACAGCAGAAATAAACATGTTTACAGCCTGGTACAAAAAAAAACAGTTTAGGTCTCTATAGCTAATTTCAACATTGATGACAACTGAGTATTTTGGGGTGAATTTTCATATCACTCACCCACTTACATTTTATTAAGGTTAATATTATGCATATTTAAGGGTGGGGCTCAGCCAGATCAACCCCTTGCTCCGCCACGCTTTTACTTTGAATTTGGTTGGTGTGCAGTCCCGTAAAAGCTGCTTGTCCTTGCTGATATTCAGATAGATGGATATTCTTGAGGTACATAAACCTAAATTTTATGAGGTATGTTGAGGCTTGTGTTAAATTTTATTTTTACCTGGCTGAACTGAAATAATTTTATACAGTTATGTCAAAAAGGATAAATCACAATGAAGCCAGTAAGATTTTTCCTGTTGTGGTCCTAATGGGGAATCTTGTTATGACCTGTTGCTTTTGAGGGGTTCGGGGCTTTAAGCTTTTTTTGGTATATTATACCTGTAATGGTAATTCTGAAATGTAATATTGTATGCAGTAAATGGTGGTTACATGCATTATTAGCAATCATTCTTCGAGGAGGATACTTAATAAAATGTACTTCTTCAAGTAGCAAGATCACAAATGCTTGGACAGGACTGACATATCTACATGAAGATGTATTGTTGTAATAGGTGGTAGCCGACGGTAATATCATACCCATAGCAATGACATTTCCTTGGTCAGTGAACCAGAGGAAAGGACATGTCTATAGGCTTTATAACATGAAATACAAAATACTGTAAGTGACAAGCACAGAGCTGTTATGCAAAACAAGCTCCTGTGGGAGGCTGCGCACTCCCAGTGGTTAATGAGCTTCTCTGAATGTAATTGTACTGTGATACTGTTGTTGAGATATTCCTCAAACAAATAATTTATTTGGATTTGAATAGAGGGTGCTGGAAGCCTTGCATGCCAAAGGTTTGCGTCTGTGTGAAAGGTTTTGAGAAGGACAGAAAAAGCTAGCACTGATGACAGTGAATGTGTTTTAGTGTGAGTCATACCACCCACTGCTGGTTGAAGATGAAGAGACAAAGGAGCAGACAAGTGCCCTGACCCTGGAAAGCCATCAAAACACTGAAATACACTGAGCTCGCTCTGTCTGAATTGAAGTTGAGGACACTTTGAACCGCAGCCAGAGGCAACTGTTACACACTGGGCTGGTGATAAGATAAGGGCTGATGGACAAAGAGCTCTATTTTGGAGAACAGAGTTACAGTAAGTAGGTGTAAACAGTAGGCAAATTGTGCAAAGTACACGTGTAGTGTTGTAGTATGAAGAAAACTGTGCTTAAGGGCAACAGAAACAAATTCATGGTTTACATCGGACATCCCAAGTTTCGGTACAATTTAATACAGGTATGAACTGAAAATGCCATGCTAACATTTGGTAAGAGTTCATTTTAAAGGGGACGTATTACAGAAAAAATACAGCACATGCTGTCATTATCGCTGTAAACTGTGAACCGGCCAGGGTGCTGCATTCAGTGTGAAGTGTCCAATCGGTTCACATGGGAACTAAAAGCAAGCGGGCAGAGCTTCACAGAAAATGGGCATGCTTTGCGGCGCTTCCACATCCAGTGTGAATGCCTTACACTCACTTTCAGGGTCACACTTGTATTTAAGGTCTCTACTACAACATGTTTGCATGCTTTAAAATTAAAAAAACACTTTAATTTCCTGTCTGTGCTGGAACACCCGTGTTTACCCTCTGTCTGAGACACTCTGTTTTAGCACCTGTCTCGCAAAAATGCCCCATCTGCTGTAATCGGTCAGCATTTCAGCGCCACAGTCATAGAGTCTGCCCAGAATTACTTTTTTTTTTTTTTTCAGGCCGACGTGGAAGTTAGCATCGCCTAATAAGAGCCTAATAAGCTCAGTGGTAAACAAACATTTATGGCACTTGTACCTTTTGTTCAGCAAGAAAATCTTCACAAATGAACACCTCCGGTCTTCAGATGCTGGCCTGCTCTTTACTCCCAACACCAGACTACAGACTTTCGGGGACAGAAAAGTGGCAGCACCGACCCACTGGAACTCTACCTGCTGACACCCGCAACACCTCATCCACAGACAATTTTAAAAAACTCCTTAAACACCACCTGGTGCTATATAAATTGAAGTTATTATTATTATTATTATTATTATTATTATTATTATTATTATTATGTTAACCACATACCTTATTTATCTAACCAAAAACACACTCTATTCCTGGCGGCCTCTATTGCAGCTGGGGAATGACTGTAACAAATTTTAGTGGTGTTTTCTACTGTGAAAATCACCAATAAAAGCCTCTAAACCAAAATGATCACAATCGGACGTGTGATGCAAAATTGGGAGGAAGGAAGTTTTCCTGATTTTAGCATGTAGTTAGCTACACGTAGCGGTGAATTTATAGCCGGGGAATGACTATAATGGATTATAGCGGCACCAGTGAAAAATCACCAATAGAAGCTTGAAATGTAGAAATGTGTATGAGCCCTAAACCATTTAATGCTTTGTTAACCAACAGTGGTATTTTAAAGTTGCTTCTCTGACAGACAGGAAGTCAGTGTAAAGACCTCAGAACTGGAGTGATGTGATCCTCTTTCTTGGTCTAAGTGAGGACTGAAGCAGCAGCGCTGCGAATCAACTGTAGCTGTCCGATCGATTTTTTAGTGAGACCTGTAAAGACCCCATTACAGTTGTCAAGTCTACTGAAGATAAATGCATTGACAAGTTTTTCCAAATCCTGCTGAGACAGAAGTCCTTTTATCCTTGATATGTTCTTAAGGTGACAGCAGGCTGACTTTGTAATTGTCTTAAATGTGGCTGTTAAAATTCAGGTCTGAGTCCATGTCTACACTTTCTGGATTTCTGGGTTGGTCTGTGGTTTTTAACATTGCCAGATGAAGCTGAATGCTGACTTTTGATTGCTCCTCCTGGGCTCAAAACTATATTAGCTCAGTTTTGTCTTTATATAATTTAAGAAAAGTGTTGCACATCCAATTGTTGATTTGTTAAGTTTGCTCAGTCAGCGCTTGTATTGGACCATAGTACCCTGGTGACATGGTTATGTAAATTGTGATTGTAATATGTCATGTCAACAGATCCTATCAGTCTGCTGATTTGTGTTAAAAAAGATGCACAAGAGCTCTGCTAGTCACTCAGAATAAGATTGGGCGGGGCTATGGTGAGTTAAGAATGGCATTACGTTCACATATCCATCTTAACCAAACTAAAGCTTTAATTACCAGGGTTCAAATACATCATACACTTAAATTGAGAAATATCCCTAGCCCAGACTATTCTCTCTCAGGGACAGTAATAATAATGCTTTTCTCCATGTCTGTATTTAATTACTGGCCAAAGAAAATTCTGTTTTCAAAGGATAAAAGGCTTCTCTGCAGTAACAGGCTTTGAACAACATTATTATAACATGACTAAGAGTCTACAGCCATATAAACCACAGGTTCTGTAAAGCTGTACTTGAGATAAAAGCAAGTATCAGCTTGACTGTCACGAATCAGTTCAGAGGGAGGACCCAAATGCAGACCAACAGAACAATTTGAATTTTTAGCAAAGAGCAAGCTTTAATGTAGCTACGCAGGATCAACACGGGAACAACCACAGAATGCAGACACGGAACACAGACAAACTGAACCTAGGATGAACAACAGGAAACAAGGAACACAAACAAAAAACTCCTAAACAAAGTCCATAGAATAACCCCCCCCCACCACAAGCAGTACTCTTAAATGTGGGCGGGGTTGTTGTCACTCACTGTTCCATCCAGCACTCACTATACTTCCTAATCACTGGTGACACAGATGGAAGTGTGCACAGTGTTTATCATCCACAGAACAGGGTTTCATACCGACATTTTCAGAACAAAATAGAACAGTCAGGAGTGAGCAGCAAAACATCCTTTCATTTTATAGTTATAAGTCAGGTTTCCATCCGAATGTCTCAAAATTTTTGAGCGAATTTAGTGAAAATGCGCAAAAAGAAAATGCGACTTTA
>JAPZEB010000025.1:32135324-32152242 GCA_029783705.1 Chaetodon striatus | reverse complement strand
GTGCAAAACACACACACACACACACACACAAATGTCCTCAGTGTCTCCATTAAGACTAATGATGGTCCAAGCAGCTATCATGTGTAACCTCTATAGCCGGTTGCCTGCAATTAAGATTTATGGGACGCTGCAGGAGTTAATAGACATTAAATATGTAATGTGTGTGACTTTAATGTATTACCCTTCAGTTAAGGCCATATTACCCAGTATCAGAATCTGGTATCTGTCATATTTCTCGACTTAGGTAAATATAAGCAATTAATAAAGACGATGTGTCTCATGGTGATTAATTTACATCAGCACAGAGAATTATCTTTTATAAGGGAAAAACAATCTTCCAGAACTGAGATACTTTTACTCATACAGGAGGACGAGAGGAAAAGAAAAGAACGAGAATATAAGAAAGTACACAGTGGGAACATTATTCATTGTTTTGTAGAATATATGACCAGCTTTTTAATGTTGAATTTGTCTCACCTAACAAATGAACCTCCTTTTTACATCAATAAAATCAAATGTAGCAAAGTTTTTGCTTTTTACTCACCAAAACATATTTCAACATAAAAATACATGAAATCCCACTTAAACAACTGTGGTCCTGACTGTAGACCTGTTTGTTTGCATGTTTCCTCCATGTTAGTTTACTAGAGCTGCATGCTTGTGGGTTGTGGGAGGAAACTGGAATAAGACAATGCTGATAGCTCTAAATTACTTTGATCGGGAAAGCATTTGCATATGCATTCACCCCGTGGTAGACCGAGTCTTGCGTCTTTTTACCTTTCACCCAGTGCATGCTGAGAAAGGCTCCAGCCACCTTTGGTCCTGAACAGGAAAAAGAAAAATGGATGACTAGAGAATAGAATAGACATTGTATCAAAAACACTTATTACTGCAGCCTGGATGCGAGTCCACCCATCTGATCCTCACCAGATTTGCCTGTGTGGTGGTCTTTGTATCAGACAACAGGCTGGCATGGAGACAGGAAATTATACATTTTTTTACAGATGTGATGGATGAGTGGAAACAGGGAGATGAAAAGCATCTTAAAAGCAGTGTTCCATATTACACTGAGCATCTGTAGGAGCAATAAAGGCTGAGTGAGGAGGAGAGCTCCATATGGACAGATATGGATCCACACTGATGTTTTAGCCCTGCCCACTGTGAACACTGATAAACGCTCGTTAGAGCTACTATTTATAATGTTTCCCAAGTAGCACATTATTAATATATCTAATTATATGGTGGAGTATGTGTAACGCAATATCTGACACACATCCTCTCCATTTAAACATTCATAAATGACATGGAATTATACATACTTACATCATTTCAACTAAACCAAAGTCTCCCTAAGTATATATGTCACTATATAAGAATTTGTATAAGTAAATGTATATATTCTTTAATTTTGTTTTATTTTATTTCATTCTACTATAAATGTTTTTTTTTATGTGTGTGTATAGCATGAAGGGGCTACAACTTGCAACCCTTTGTGGGAAATAAATGAACCATGTAACCTTATTTAGGGTGGCATATTGTGTAAAATGGATTTTTTCATGGCTTTACAACAGATGTGTCTCATGTGTGTCCAGATACCCCAAACTGTGGGAAAAGAACATTCTGTCCCTTTTTATCCTGATCCATCTATCAGAAAACCTGTGTAACTAGTTTGATTTGCAACTGGACACAAAGTCCTATGGGATTCACTGTAACATAGAACCACCCCTTAGGACCATCTCCGCCATTAAGATTTCTTCTTTACTATTGCATATATATATATTAGTTTAGCACATAATAGCAGAGGAGTAAGATGCAGGCAGGAATAGATGCAGGAAGGTGTGTATGTATACACCTCATATTCAGCATTATTGTTTTATTTATCGATTGATTAATTGATTGTGATAAACTGTAAGTGCAACTTGACTGGCTAGCAGTTTCACTTTCATAGGGGTCAGGCTAGCTGTCTCCCCCTTCTTCCATTCTTTATGCTTAGTGGGCTAACCATTTGTAAACTCTTTCATCTGACTCTGAAAAAAGAGGTGTATACATTAACTGTCTAAATTGTTGAACTATGAACTTATAACTAAGTAAGTTATAAGTCAGTCATAATTATCACTTAAAGAGAGTGAGAAAATAATGTATTATATTTGTCTAAACATGAACTATGAAAGCTACTGCTTGTATTCATCAATTTGGGACCTCAGCCTTAGAAGAGCACAGAGTGCTGGGAATAGCCGAGGGTCATTTGGATCTCATTATGGAGAACAAGAGTCATCTTAGCTCAGCCGGCACAGAAGCCCAGTGACTCATATCATTTCTATGATTTCTAATCAGCATTATTACTATGAAAGCTTTTCTGGCACAGCTTATTCTCAAAGGCTGAATCCTCCTTTAAATCCCAAGTGAAGACACACATCTGTATGGACAGCAACATGCCTGATAGTGGGCAGGTAATTAGTGAAAGGGCTTACCTCTTGCTTTCTCATGTGGGCCACTTGAACGGCAAATTTTTGGCCGGTGAGTTGATTGAAATTCATTTAAATTATTTGATCGGATCAACTGCAAAGCCATTTATAGAGAATAAATAAAAAATCATGGCTTGGAGTGGTACTATTTGCGTAAGCACTAGAGCACACCTGTGAAGTGCACGTGCAGCACACAGTTAAGGTTTATGTTGAAAGGTGTTTCCTCTGGCAGCCTAGCCTACCTAGTTAGCAAGCTAGCTCGCTAATTTTCTAGCCTATTGGCAAGCTTACATGGTAGCATAGCCTACCTACATAGCACGCTGCCTCGCTAATATTCTAGCCTGTTGGTAAGCTCACTTGTCAGCATAGTCTATCTACTTGGCATGCTAACCTACTTGGCACACTAACTTGCTAATAATCTAACCTATAGGCAAACTTACTTGTTAGGATAGCCTACTTACTTAGCAAGCTAATTCACTAATATTGTAGCCTATTGGCAAGGTTACTTGTTAACATAGCCTACCTAGTTAGCAAGTTAATTTGCTGACATTCTAGCCTATTGGCAAGCTTACTTGTCACCTAAGCCAAGGCGACTGTGTGCCTGGTTTTGTTGTTGTTTGAGCAAGGTTACATGATCGTTAACTTTTACCTTTTAAGCTATTGCGAAAAAAAAATGAAAGGATGTTTTACTGCCTTTTCATCTTTACTAGTTAACACTTAGCTAGCTGTAGATCAGGGGTCTTTTATGTTTTGCAGGCCAAGGACCCCTCAGCTGAATGAAAAATGGAACAAGGACCCCTACAACATATTTGTTCAACAAAAAAACAAAAGAGTGTTGACACAAACAATATTTTAATTTTTACTTCACAGACCAAGGGAGTTGCTGGTCTATCACTACCTCGATTGATAATTTTGTAAGGTAAAGCAGATAGAATATTAAATATACTATCACGCACTTAAATGATACATATATACATTTATATTTTAGGTCTTTTTAGGTTACTAAAATGCATTTTGTTGCAGCCCCTGTCCACAGAGGTATGTTGTTTAGCCTCCATTCTGTAGCATTTGATTTGTCAAAGACACTAGCAACGCAACACAGTATATAAAAAAAGGCTCAGCAGAAATGTCATATAGGTCAGACCACCAGGTTTAACTATATATTTTTAAACATTGCAGTTGCGACTGAAAATGACAGCAGAAATAACTCCCCAACTGAAATAAACTGCCAGTTTTCTACCCCAAAATGATTGTTGTTATATGCTGATGCGATCTGTTGGCTGTCTTGCATGAAAAATACATCCTGATGATTAAAAATTCAAGCACTTAAAAAAAGTATATGAATTTCAACCGGATATTGTAGACTGGGAAATATTCCATGTCCTCACTTGAAGGAAAAACAGTGGTGGAGTGTGGTCCAGCAGCAGTACACATGCTAGGAGTGCTTCTCAGGACAGATAGTACAGTGTGGTCTGAATGCCACTAGTTTATTGTAATTTCCTGAACAAGCTTGGCTAAAGAGGAACGCTCATTTTTCATGACTGTGACATGTTTTGGGTTTTTTTTGTCGGGTAAACTTTTCTATTTCTCTACAGCCATTGCGTCTCGAATGAACAGGCAACTGATGGCTGAGCTATTATGACTGTAGAGCTAAGCACTATTGTTGATTTATTTTTAATGAGTTTTCCAATTATGCAAGCAATAATACCCATTAGAAGTTATCCATGAGAGCCGGCTGCGGAGCAGGCCTGTGCTGTACAACTTCTGCTTTCAGCTGCAGTGTAGTGAGACTCTTGGGCCATACTTTGTGATGAGGAGTCCTCACTCCAAACACAGGATTCAGGTGTGGATGAGAGCACATTCTGTTCTGCTATTAGCATACCATTTTCTTTGTTTTTTATTGAAAGAAAACTTCTGTTTTGCTCCCAGGAGTGAAACCAGCTCTTTTAACATTTTAAAGAAAAGCTGTGTGTGTATGTGTGTGTGTGTGTGTGTGTGTGTGTGTGTGTCAGTTGATACCTGACAGCAACATTAATCATTGACTGTGGGCAGACACAGATCAATGTGGAAAGGTTTGCGTCCAGCCCCTGCTGGGAACATTTCTCAGTCAGAGTGGTGGAGTGACAGGCTGTAAATCAGGGTTTGTTTGTCGGATCAGTGGCAGGTTTGGCGCTTGTTGGCGGCAGTTAATGTCATAAACACTTGAATACTAGGGGTAAAAAATCCCCCAAAACACACAATTCTTCTTACAGCTGTCTGCCAATGGTGTGTTTTGCTGTACACTTCTCTTTAGGGAATGCTGGTAAATAGTAAGACACCATTGTTGCTTAATATTTAAACCTTTCATGTACAAATCACGTAACTTCAATGAGTAAAGAAGAGCCTTTACATGCTCAATGCGACCAAATCAGTGCAATCAGTTAAGTTATAGTGGTTAAAACAGCCAGATGACACATTTGATTAACGTCAATTGTCAACATATAAACTGAGCAGGTTTTGATTTACAGTTCAGAGTCAGAGATTTCACCTGCTGAAGACAGGAGATGTGATAAGTGAAAAAAAACAAAAAAAAACTTCACCAGCATCTGAAACTTTCAGGAGAAAACACAGGCAGCATGAACTGACCAGTCTCCACATATCTCTGTAACTGCCATAGCCTAGTTACATTTTTGAGGAGGTGCACATCAGTTACAGTATATGGAGTACATAAAGAGCTTACCCATACAGCCCTGGTGCACAACTATAAATCTCTCTGTAGCACGGAGCACCTAATGGCGTTCTTAAATCAATTTACTATCACAGTATATAGTGATATATATGTATATATAGATATCACTGTCGCAGTCAAATTTCCAATGTCAGAATAAAATCATAAGAGTTTTAGCTCCGTTGGTGCGTGTTCCTGTGATCGGTGTAAGGTGATCATAAAACTCTGTCTGAGCTGTCCTTAGTCAGTCTATTTCCCATTCTGATGTTATACAAATTAAACATGTTTAATATTATCGTAAGTTTTTAGTTAAGTTTATTGACGTGAACACTGTCAACAACCACCAGCTGCGCCCTCTCCAGCACCAAAAAGGAAGCAGAAACCACTTGGACAGTAAACATGGAGGACAATTGACAAGAATACTGTCGTCATATGATGCCTTTTATCTTGTGTTTCTAGAGTTACGTCATGTTTCTAATATGTCATGTTTGTTGAAGGGAGTTTGATGTCATATTTTCCATCAGGAGCAGCATGGGAAATGATGTCAAAAAGAATCTAGGTGTAGTCTTGAAAATAGTGACCCTGCAAGACTCCCAGTCTTAGATCGTGTGACCAAAAATTTGCCTTGTAGAGGGTGTCAGACTTTAGTCTTTTAGAAGTCTTTTCAAAGTCCTCTAATGCATGGTAGGCATAAGCCGAGATAAGCGAAGTTCTTCATGTCTCTCCCACAGTGCCGTTTGACCAGAGAACCTCCACATCACTAGCCCTATTGTAGCCTACATACACTGCTTCCATGAGATCACTGGCTGTATCTTATGTGTTGTTTGCATGCGTTTGAAAGTATTAGGATGCAGATACAAGATACAGATGCTGATGTGTTTTAATAACGGCTCATGGACTGATGTCTTTACATTAGCTTGACCCAGGGCTACTCTCTCTTCCAACCTTCTCCCTCTATGACAAATATTTGTTGTTTTCTATCTTTTCAGTATTTCCTTTGTTAGAATCTAGGGGATAGCAGAGGATTGTCAGCGGGATCTTCGGCAAAGACAGAAGCTGCTATTTTCAGCTGTATCTTATTGATTCTGTTTGATGAACACACATGTAGGTCCTGGATGGGATTCTGCCTGGGGAGCAATGCACACATAGAGATATACAGGGAGAAACAGAGCGAGAGATGAGAGCGTATATGTCCGTTCATGCACAATCAGACGAACAGCACGGCAGAAACACACTGAGCCTTTATTTCCATGTAATTGGATATAGGCCTCTCCTGCAGATTAGATTTACAGTAATTAGTCTCCTCATGTGGAGTGAACACAGCCAGTGTCTCTACATTGCATTATTAAGCCGCCCCCTTATTAACACCAGTAAACAATAAGGAGAACCACAACAAACACGTACAACATACACCCCTCACACAGAAAAACTTCTCAGCATTATTAGGCAGAATATGTCGTTTCCTCCCACGCTGCACATATACGGTGTGTTTGGGGATTAAAAATGGCTGGTGTTGAAGAAATAAAAGGGAGACAATGGCAGCAGGTCTGCTCCTGGTTCGAGCTGTTCTCTGTCATTGGAACCGAGAGATAAGCTCATGGCTATTATAGCACAGGCCTGCATCCAGCCTGTCTGACCGCCTTATCTCCTCCTGCTATAATAACCCAGCCACACCGTCAGTCTGGACATGGATAAGGGTGTCAGTGTACAAGTGTGTGAGTTTGTCCAGGATGGGACTGAAACTCCAGATGGCTTATTTTTTTATTTTATTTTTTAATGTCTACAAAATTGATACTTTTATGCCAAATGTGGCAATTAACTCTAATAGATTTTTTTTTATGTTGGTCTTTTGGGTATGGCTGAACAATTAGATGAAAATATCTAATTGTGATATTATGATTGTGATTGTGATTTGTGATTTTTTTTTTTTTTTTGTGATGATTTAATATAATCTGAAGTCAAGCATTATTTCTATATACAGTGCAACCGCATGTGATACTATAAACTGCTCTATATTCTAATGCAGGGATGAGAATCAAACTGCTTCCAACATGCAACAATTATCATAAAGGCTGTGACTATGTTTAGTTAATCAAATAAAGTCATTATAATAAATTTTAAAAAGATCTATAAAAAATAGGGAGCCTTCTCTGTAAACAATCTTTGACATTGAGATGGTAGCTCAGTTGCAGTATCTAAATACCACACAATCTGCAATCAATAGATTATTATTTACTGATATCCAGCATTTAGCTTATAAATTGACAAACGACAGAATAATTATTTAAAAAATAAATCACTAAATATAGTAATGTAAGTATGAATATAAATGTTACACAAAATGTCTAAATGCTGCAAATTTTACATTGAAACTTTTTTTTTCTACAACGGCTGTCTCTATAGGATAAAGTGCATAATAAATAAAATCATAAAATTATTTAGAACAACAGAAGCCTTAAATAATAGGGAAAGGGGGGTACTTCGAGCCTGTTGGGAAGTTGGCAATAGGCTGTTTTAAAAAACTGTATTTTTTACATGAAAAGTAATGCACCAAAATGTATACATATCCCATCCTATGATGAACCAGTATTTTGTGTATAACCCATGTATTTTGGAAGGCTGCGGTCACGTGATAAATGCACTGACCGGAGTAAAGACGGAAGCAGACCCATCATGTTGTGATGGGTGGATGGGTCACAAAACACAGGACTTTCTCCAAGAAACCAGTGTTTGGAGCCATGTGTTTTCATTCAGTGTTTTGGGCGGTTTATGGCTAAAAGTCAGAATGTCAAAACGATTTTGCAGCAATCCACAGACAGACGTGAAACATCAGGAAAGTGAAGGGACAGTGACAGTAAGCGACAGAGAGGGACAGGAGGAGAGACAGGGGGCTGCAAGCAGCAGACGCTGTTTAAATTTCACTGTTGTTAAAAACAAGTTTGCTAAATAATGCTCAGGTTTTTGTTAAAGTGATGGGCTGTTCTTGAAGGGGTGTGAATGAGAAGCAGAAAGATGTTATATGTATCTCCCTGTTTTCATAATTTTTTTTGTTTGTTTGTTTGCTCTGATTGGGCTATTAAATGTCTTCATTGATTCTTATGTTGTTATTTTGCCCCTATGAAATGTTACTAACAGTATTAACTGCCTGTCATAGTAATATAATATTTTTTGCAGCAACCCTGCAATTTACTGCATTGCTGTAGCCTTATGCACGTGCATGTGACCTGTTAAGTGGTTGTGCGCACCGGAAAATAGGGCTCCCCTGAAAGCCACTGTGTAATTCGAACCCTGGTCCTAATCATGTTTCTTTTCGTAAACCTAACACCAGTAACTCTACTTGCCTAAACCCAACATTCACAACTTTATGTTAATTATGTAACTTTATGTTAAGATCATTTGTTGGCTGCTAATTTGTAGGATATCATCCAAACTGTTGAGCAACCCCTTGTTTCTAGGCAACCACAGACAAAATTGGTCATGTGACCAAACATCCTCTAGGGATGAGCAATACCACAAAATTTTGTTTCTATACTTTTTATTATTAAAACAGTTTGTGCACTTTGATGTGAGAGAGAGCAGTGTGTCCTGATATGAGGCAAATAATCAGTCTGATGAACAGCTAATGATGACCACTACAGTTTGAAAATGTAACATTAACCACCCAACCGAAGATCTGATCTGACTAAAGTATTCATTTACCTGAATATTTCTTGCCTGAGCCTTTGAACTTTCAGTGAACTTTCAGTGCCAAGGGTCTGGATGCTGAGTGTGTGGTGTGCACAGATGTTATTTAAGTGTACATAACACAACAACAGCAGTGGAGAAGAAGTACATGCACCAGATGTGTTTACAACAATGCCACAATGTTTACCCAGACAATTTTACTCTTGAAATATAATTGAGTTCAGCATACATCACATTTGAAATTTTTTAGCATGGAAATGATGAGACATTTTTAATTTTAGACCAAATACCATCATGTCACACTTGTATAAAAGGAAGATGTACGGGGCTTTAACTCTTTTTGTGGAATTTGACAGAGCAGTGGGAGATGTACAGAATGGAAAGTCCATACGTCGGGTGGAAAGAGATGTGATTAGCCCCTCATCAGAAGCAGGCTGAGCCAGGGGACCCTCTGTTTTTTGGAAAGTTACATTTTGAAAACTGTTTTTGATTCAAGGTGATTATTCTGAGGGATGCACCACACCGTGAAATATATGTCCTACTGTCATCACTTCACATTAAAGATGCTTTTCCAGAGTTTTTGTCAAGAAAATCAGCATGTCAACTATTGCTCGTTTCGACATGAGCACTGACATGTGACTACATTGCTCCCAGCACGATTCACTCTGTGTGATGGTGAAGTCGTGGCTGGTGTGCACAGGAATTTGCGAGCCAGTTTGCTCAGCCTTGGAAAGTTAACATGATGTACCTTCCTCCAGGCCAGAGGATCTTCCTCTCTACAGATGAGTCATTAGGTAGCCGTTCAGCTCAGCATCCAAGGCATCCTCCAGCTGCACAGAGGATGAAGCAGGGCTGCTCTGTAAGAAGCTGCCCAATGACGTCTCTCCTTTCTTCACAGTGGATGTCTCTGCCTCTGCTGAACTTTGAAGCATAGCGCCTGTGGTGCTGCCATGAGCTCTCTTTTCCTGCAAAACACAGAGAGCTCTTAAGTTTTGCAATGTGCTGTAAGTTTGGACATTTTATGTAAATGTCTAAAAATTTGCCAATCACAGTAATCAGAGTACAATAACTTTGACTGCATGTGGCATCTTGTATTCAAAAAACTGCACATAAAAACAAGACAAATTTGCTTTCCTGCCACCAGTGTCATTTCTGTCTTACTCTTGCTTCGACTTCTGGCATATTCTTTGTGCTTACGTAGTTAATCTTGAATCTTGGACAGAGGATGTCTGGATGTCTGGAAGCTTCTGTGTGACTAGGTCGATGTATCTATCCTCCATGTAGCCAAGGCCTCTCAACTTTGTTGCCTCGGTAAGGTCTGTGTCCTCTCGTCATTTTCAGTCAGAGCTGATGTTGCAGGAGATGCAGAACTGGCTTCAGGTGTGACACGCTGACATACTCTTCACCAGACAGGGCATCTGTAAACTCCTGGAGAGGACACAGGGCACTGATGATTGATTTGAGGACCTCTGTGTCCCACCAAGTTGGGACCAGGTGAAGTGTCTCCCTGTCTTCAGACAGAACCTAAGACATGGCTTTGCTCTTCTTCAACACCTTCCCAATCATCCTCTGCCTTGAGCCTCATCTTGTTGGACACTCTGTAATCAACAAGTGCTCCAACAGATTTAACTCTACTGTGCCTCATTCAGTGCAGCCTGCCTTTTTCCAACTGGGGGAGAAATGGCCAACCCTGCCCTCTTACTAATGACGAAAGCAAGCTACCAGATGTCAAAGCCTGATGATTGGTTGTCAGCGTACTGCTGTGGCACACAGGTATTCGGATGCCTGCTTAAAGAGATGTCTTATAGCTAGGTACACTGTGAAATAGCACAGCTTGAGTTCATTAGTGGCTTTGAACTACCCTTGCCAAAAAACACAGAGGAACTCTACCACCTCTCATCCCTCTCCTTAGAGGAAGGACTTTGGGTTTCAGTGCCCCTCTACCTCCTTTATGTTTGTGTTTTGTCTTGTTTGTGTTAAAGAATAGAGGCTGCCCAAATTATTCTTGCATCATCTTTCACAGCATTTCCCTAAACAGAAAAAACATGAAACCATTAACATTATGTAAGGTACAATAAAGATTTTTTTAATCTGTAAATGTAATAACAATAATACTGATAAACCGTTTAGCACTTTTCTAGCAAAAGCACAACATGCTTCACAAAAAGCTGTACAGTAAACAACAGTAAGAAAAACAGAGAGAGAGGCCTCCACTGAACAATCCAAAGATGCAGCCTGTGGCCAAAACATTAGTCTGGTCCACTGATTGAGTTCCACAGCTTTGATAAACTTTGATCCACTATCAGTGGTGATGCACGTCTGGCCCTCTTTTTTCAGACCCCAACTGGATGAAAACTCTCAGTCCATGCAATGTTCCCTAATGTTTGCAAGTAGGAACTGAGACTTTGGTGCAGTGTTAATTTGAAAGCTATTTTAGATTTAGTCTTAGTCTTAGACAAAAAAAGGCTTATTAGATTTAATTACATTCTTATAATTTTTATCCACCATTGTTTTAGTCTAGTTTTAGTCGACGAAAATTCATAACAATTTAGTCAATTTTTAGTCATTATGCTTTCTGCCTGTCAAACAGCAGTCAACCCATAAACCTTTGCAGGTCCAGATTGAGTGCAATCCTGCGGGGATCAACAGATGTGAAGTTGGGCGGCCGGTGGCTACTTGCTCCACTGCCATGTAGCGGCTAACAAGCGGAGCTGCTAACAGCCACGGCTGCTTTGGCCTAATAGTTTTCTTCAACTTTTCCTAATTCCACATACAGTGCTGCAGCTTGACTAAAACATTTGCAGGAGGTCATATTTTAACTAACGGTAGGAGAAGTTGTTGAAGCCCGTCTTTGGTCGTGGTGTGTATAGACACCATGTCTTTGGTGAGGTTGTGCATAGTGGCATTATTTACCTCATGGTGCCTTTATGAGCACTTTTAGCTGCAATTACTCTGAAATAGCAGTTTCTTTACAAGACTGGGCTACAGCATCCCACCTTTCACTTCACGTTTTTGAGGTACACTCTGGTGCCTATGGTACTTTTTGAGGTTTGTGGTGTTGCCTTGGGATTTGGCAACTGTTCCATGACAGGCCTCGCGCAATACATTCTTTTGCTGCACATTTGTTACTCCCATATGCTGCTTTTCTGCAGGACTAAATTGTCCAATGTCACTCTGGGCTCAGCTGAGGCAAGTTTATCTGCAGTACAAATGTAACATTTTCCTTGGGTTATTACAGGTTTATTGTTAGTAGTTGTATGTGCATCGCCCTTGGGCCACTTCTGAGCATGTCTGTCACAAAAGGACAAAGGCATTACTTTATAAAACCACTGTGCGACAGCTTTAGCCCTGGGTAAGAAAAAATGCATAATGTAAATCCTAATTCACAGCCTTTGTTATTTGCTAATTGCAATGTTTCCAAACACAGTTTGTAATTGATTAATCAATCGGCCCTACTTTTTTCCCTATGCATTGTTGAAGAATTAGACAGAGAGCTGTAAACCTAAATCACCATGTTTGCCATCTTAGCATAGTATGTTAGTATACTAATATTTTCTAATTAGCACAAAAACATAAAACACAGCTGAGGCAGATGGAATGGTATTTAGCTTTGCAGGTATTTGTTCATAAAGCATAGCACTGGACAAAAGGAAGTTTCAAACCGATGATGGCCCTAGATAAAAAGTCCAAGGATCATCAGTGTAATTACATTTCATCCTGAGGGGAACATCTATGTTTGTACTAAGTTTAATCCATCCAATAATTGTTGATATATTGTACTGAGAACTGCAAATGTCAACCTAACGGTGGCGCCAGCGGAGAAGTCTGGGCATCACTGAAGTCATTACGATTCATCATCTTGTAACCATGAATGCTTTGCCAAAGCTTGTTCCAATCCATGCAGTAGATGCTGAGCTATTTTGCAGGATAAGTGAGAACTCTGTGTAAGTAACTTCTGCAACTTGCCAGAGCCTCGTCAGAGAGTGGGTCTAAAAATGTAAAAGTGGTATTATCTGATCCCTGACAAAGTAGATGCTGGGGATCAGCTCTTTGCTTTTTATGACTCAGTGAACTTTACTGAAGCCCCCTAAGGACAAACCCTACCCTTTTCTGACCCACAACTGTAAGGGCTAACATTTAGGTGCATTCACACCTAACCTGTTTGGTTTGGTTAAACAAACTCAGGTGGATTGTGTGGTTACCATGGTTTGTTTGGGCTGGTGTGAAAGCTGTCAGTCAAACTCTGGTGTGGACCAAACAAACAAACCAAGACTGCTCGAAAGGTTGGATCTCGGTCAGCTTCCAAACAGACTCTGATGCAGTTTGTTTGTGGTGTGAAAACAAACCAACCACAGAAAATAGCAGACATGTGGTCTTAGCTACGGCTAAACCAATAATAAATCCTTCTGTCAGTCCTGAAATCTGTCTGCAGTCTTATAACTGATCCTGATAAAGGCTAGGTATATTCCATAACCTACAGTATTTATGCAAATGCACATATAACCATGGTAACACATATGCACATCAGTGAGGGTATTTTCTGTTAAAACTGCCATCATTTTATCCGACTGCTTGTGCTTTGTCTTTTCATTAAGTTCATTAAAAAGTGTGTGACAGTGATCCCACAATATTAAGCCCCGATTCATTGCTGGACAAGACGCCTTCTTTTCATCTTGTCTCCATGTTAGTCATTATTCATAACATGCCATTGATTTGCAGTTTAATTATAGCCTCCTAATAATGCTTACAATCAGTTGTTTTTCTGTGAGCTCTTTGTGACACCAAAGAAGAGACATATGAACACTTTAGAAACATTAATGTGCTGCTGCAGAAACTTCTGTCAGTCACCAGAATCTGATTTCTCTATGTGAGTCCTGATGATGCAGGATGACAATCACCAAAACTGTTCAATCAACGAGTTACCTGTCAGTCCATACAACTTCATGTTTCCTCCCTTTAGTTCGTTTTCAAAAAGTCAGTGTGAACAAGAACCAAAACAAAACTAAAATTCAACAATGTATCATATTTTTTTCCTCCTGTGCAACAGAATGAACTGAATTACAGGTGTGAAAGCACCTCCAGTCAAATTATCAGTATGTTATTCACTTTGTTTTTTAGTAGGTTACATTCTCAAGGGGGAACAAGTTGGGCTTAAACTTTCAGTTTTGCAAATTATAGGAACAGGCCAACATATGCCAGCATGTGTCTATGTATTTATGTTGTGTTTGTGCAAAGTTTTCCTCTGCTCGAGTTTCCATCAGAAGTCACGTCTAATCAGTTTGCAGCTGGAGTCTCTCATAACTGCCGAACATGGGACTCATAAAATGGAAAATGCAAAAACAGATGTCCTCATGAATTAGTGAGGCACCCATGAAAAATTAACAGATGACCTAGGACATAAAGCCAGAGGGCTTATGCTCATTTAATTCTTCCTTCAACATGCAATATGCTGCCTCCAGTCATTGTTTTCACTCCCTGTCCCCGTCCAGCTGCAGCAGCCCGATCTTTTAGATGTGGCAAATTAATAGTGACGGAGATGCGTCTGTCGAATAAATAACAACATGGGCTCTGGGATAGCTGGCCTCACAGAGCAACTGTTAAATGGCTGAAAAGTGGTGTTTGGATGTTTTGAATAAATATCTGTGTGAAATTACAGACCACTGTTAACTAAAGCAATGTCTCAGCAGGTTATCGAGAGCAGGGGTTCACAACTTTTATCGAGTACTACTTTTCCTTGCGATATGCTGACATGCTTTAACAACCTGGTCTCATTCGTAATTTGTTAAATACTGATGCTTAGTCAAGGGACCCTTGGCATCAGACGCACAGAGGCACCCTTTAGTGGTGATTTGAGACACACTTGGCAGGGGCATTTTTTGACACTCCAAGCACTCCAACATATAGAGCAGTGCTGGTCTGTAAAGACAGTCTGCGTAGATCAGGAGGGAGGGTAGGTAAATGGGTCAAACAAACAAACAGACTGCTGTTCGTGTCCCATGTGAAACCAAAAGTCACTTGTTGTATTTTAATTACGATGTAGTGTGACATATGTGACGTATGTCATGTGGCGCTACATTACATTACTAACAAACACAACAAGCAAAACATTTTTTTTCTAAACATAACCATGCGCTTTTGTCGCAAGGAAGTTAACCTAAGGATGAAGTTTTTTACCTTTGTTTTTTTAAGATACAGTATGCATTTAATAGGCAGAAACTGTACATTTCCTATGAAAACAGAAGTTTACTCTGAAAAGACAAAATCAAAAATCGAAGAAGAAAAAGCATCAAAAACAGACGCTGACGTTGGTATTGGACGAGTTGAGAGTGACAATGTGTTGGCTTTAAAGGGACTCTGAAGTTCAGAGCATATGAGTTGCCTGGACATGGTTCTCAACACAGGGGAAGCTGAGGTGGCAGCAAGCAGCTAATGGTGCTAACTCCATACACAGCACTAAACAACTACAACAGTGCTGACAGGCTAATTGGCCTGTACAATATGTGTGGAATATGGACTAAACAGTCATCCAATTGTACTTCTTAAGGCAGATTTATATTAGTGCATCAGCTCTATGCAGAGCCTATGCTGTAGCCTACGCACGTGGCCTACACACGTGGCCTATGGCATTGTGAGCATTTATACTTGTGTGGTGGTGTGTCTGTGTCACTCTGCAGTTACACCTCCAAAACACTGGTCGGCGGTGGGTAGTTGATTCAAAACTCACCCAAAACACACATTAAACATGGCTTCATAGTGACAAATCTCAAACACAAGTACACAAATAGGCTTCATTATAACTCGCAAAATTTACAGACAAAACACAGGTCTGGACACATTTTCCCCACAAATACAACATGCTCATGTTATTAGCATAAGCCTATGGTATTTTACATTGTATAAATTAGCCTAGTGGCTAGCAAAGATTTTCTCTCCTGATATGAAGCCAGGGACAACAGCAACATTTAAAAAAGGTAGAAGTACATAATTTGGCTCCATTCCAACTCGCAAGGTTCACTGACAAAACAACTGTCTTATATTCAATATGTTTTCCAAACAAATACAACATGCTAATAGTATTAGCACAAGCCTATGGTATTTTACATTGTATAAATTAGCCTAGCGATGGGCAGAGATTTCCTCTAATCTTATGAAGCCAGGATAAATCACAGACAAAACTTAAAATGTTATTTTTTGTTTATTGTCCTCACAATTTATTATTTCTTACCTGTGAAATAAATTTAAATAAAGGCTTTGTTTCCACTGAGGGAAATGGTTTTTGGCATTGATCCGACACAGTATGTACAAATCCCATTTTAGCTTCTGCTGTGAGATAATTAAATGCAGTCTATTTTCTGAAGCCCATACAAGATGGGCAAAATACCACAAAATCTGGCTGCTGAGGTGTTGGCTTCTTGAAAATTATTTTCTATGGAAACACAAATTGAAAACAAAAAGTAGCTGTTCAAAATCTGTTTTTAATTCACATTATGGTTAGTCGTACAGATTCCCCAGAAACCACAAGTGCTTCACTGTTTCAGAATGTACATTAATCCTCTTCAGTCACAATCTATCCATTGCTGCTGTTCTTATGGTTATTTCATTAGAATGTTATATGTTTCTTACACCTATTAAATCTCCATTTTAAAGTGTTAAAAGGAGGACAGTGCTGTGAGCCAGCCAGTGAGTAAGTGGTGTCACAACACATTTCAGCTCTGAAGGCTAAAAGCCTCGTTCTAAAGCCAAAACAGCAGAGCCGCTTTAATACATTTGGTGACACATTTACCTGTGCATGTTTCTGTTGGGCGTCTGCTCTAATTAGCTAGCTGTGTGTGTGTGTGTGTGTGTGTGCAGTAGATTGGATGTACCTGCACACTTTAATGCCAAATTTAGAAAATGTTGCCTATGTCTCCAAAATAAAGCTAGAGAACATAAGTTTGAACATTCACCAAACACAGAGCATAGGATCTTTTTCTTTTTAATTCTTGCTAATGGACATACAGCTGTGTAGGCTGTATAGGTCGAGAAGATATTTTGCACTTGGATGACATGGAAGTATGTGGAC
>JAPZEB010000025.1:32115898-32130625 GCA_029783705.1 Chaetodon striatus | reverse complement strand
AGAGGTATGTATCAACTCGTCTAAGATCAGGGAAGAACATAGTTCAGTATGGAAACACGGTGGCGTGTTCCTTTAAGCCTTGATAACATTCAAATGGCTAACTAACATAAAAATTCACGCCCTGTATGGTTGTCATGAATGGGGAAATTAGCTATAGAGCCCAAAACCATTTTTTGTAACAGACTGTAAACAAGTTTACTTCTGATGTTGGACATTTTTACATGTCTCAAGTAGCCATTCAAGGACCCGCAGTTTTTGGCACTTCAGTACTGGCCTCATTTTACAGCCCCGCAGGTTGCCGCTTGGAAAGGAGCAGTGTTGTAAACAGGCTTGGATGACGGCCACTGACAGATTCATAACAACAGCACACCCGTATTAATTTTGAATCACTATGTCAATTGTGACCATTACAATTTATGACTATGACAGTAACACAATTACTGATGTCAAGTCATAATATGTTATTTATTGAGCGGTGCTGCTGTGTAGACTTTGACTCATGAGAGTAAGATGAGAAGACTGATACGAGTCTTGTGTGTGTTTGGAGCTGGAGCCAGGAGGCAATTAGCTTAACCTAGAATAAAGACAAGAAGCACGCATAAGCAGCCTAATTCTCCATGATAAAAGTACCTGCAGGAACTCTTATGACAAGAAGACTCCAGGAAGTCACTGTGTCAAGACAGAAGTAGTTTCAGCAAGCAATTCTCCCTAAAACCACAACTTTTAATTTGTGTAGCATACTGATAAAAACAAGAGATACAAGGTGTTAATTAGTCAGCTTTAGAGGTGTTGGTGGGTGTATTTTTGGAGCTTTGGACATAAGCTAGCTGTTTCCTTCTGCTTATACTCTTTATGCAAGATAAGTTAATCACCTGCTGGCTGTAGAGCAGAAGCATATCTGTTTCCAGGGTCCTGTTTTCCCCAGCTCAATATCCTTCTCAGGATGACTCAAGGAGACCTTTCAAAGGGTTTTACGTTCTCAGCAATGTTTTTCTATAGGCTAATAGTTCAGTGTATGTTTCTTTGGGTCAATAGTGAATTCACCCACCACCACCTATGGGAGCCGATGGTTTTTACCTTTTAAACTCCATGTGACACATCTGTATCCCTTCTTTCTTTTGAATTTGAACTTGATGTAAACGGCAAAGTTTATAGAGCCACAAGCAGCATACAGCTACGATATAAACATATCAAGAGAAATAGGCTGTGTGGAACATAGGACCCTGGGACTAGGGATGACCTCCTCTAAAGCTAGGCTTACAGCAGTCTCACCAGATGCAGACTGCCGTTGGCCAGCTATTCAGACCAACATTCTCCCCTCCTTTTGCTATCTGCGTGTTAACGTTATCAGAATCCCCAACCAGGAAACAACAACAGCCTCCGATCGTTTAATCAGGCATGACTACTTTGTTTTTTTGTTTTTTGGTGAATTGTTGTAAAGATCTACGACGGATAAAACAACACCTTAGAGGAGCCCAGACTCCATCTCCTAGGACTCTCATAGCTGATGGTGATACGTTTTCTGACACGGCCAGTTGGAATTCATTTGCCACATCTTTTTACCCTGGCAGTAAAATGCACCATTGACATTATCTTTATCAATGTCCTGATCTGTTTCATTTCAATTAAACATCTGTGATATCATTGTAATAATGTTCTGCAAGAGCCTCACACTGCTAATAAATTCCCAATAAGCTCCTCCAGAGCTCATGAATCAGGTGTCACCTCTAGGGTACCGATTATCTAATATATGGAATGAGCACTTTTTTTTTAATATTGATATCTGTTCAACAAACCATCTGTATCTATATCTGTACTCAGAATGGGCGTGGTTGATTGGAAGTGGGTGTGGTTGAAAAAGAAAATGGGTGTGGTCTAACCAGAAATTGTTATTTTAAGCCTGAAATCGATATAGGGTGATGAGGAGTTGCTTATTTGTTGTCTATTAGCAAACTAGTAACAGAACAACCTCAGGATTATGCTTCAGATCATTTTTGATCACAAGAATGAGAGACTGATGTCAGCTAACCATATGAGGAAGAAGAAGAATATGTATATTGACACATTTTACATGGATAAACATACTTGTAAAAAAGTACATTATCTGTACCGGACACTTGTTTCATCTGAGCATTCGGCTAAACCCGACAAGTTATTTGTCTTTTTTATCACTAAAAGTTGAATCACACAGTCTGCATGTCTTCTAGGCCTTCCTTTTTTGGCATTCACTTTTGTGGAAAGTTAGCCATTTTAGTGATAGTGCTTGCCTTCACATGTGCAAATGTTCCACCGACACAAGTCCTCTCCCCCAGCAATATTTTGCAAGAGCACCATTGCAACATCCTGTATACCGGACCTTTCTCTAGCACTAACATAACACTATGAAGGTAGGTTTGGCTATGCGAGACTAGGCGCACAGACCACAGAGTGGTAATTATCTGCAAGAAGAAAAAGCCTTGTTTCTACGGAAGCGTATTGCCAAAAAAAAAACCCCAATAATAACAACTGATCAGTATCAGGTAATGACGCAAAAAGAAAGCTTCATGTTAAAACAATACTTTCAATGTTTTTATGATTTTTTTTTCATGTGATGATTCGTATTTTTGTTATTACATCACACAACTTGATCATGTACAGTAACTTTTCTTGTTATACCACTATACTATTTATCTTGTTATAGCATGAATTGTTTCATGTTGTAATGTGATAACTTAATATATTGTTTTAATGATTAACTAATGTTTAAATGAAGAGAGGGTGCTGGAGAATGGCTAAACTGAGAAATATGGCTCATCCAGATGACTTAATTAAGTTATACTTCATGCATGGGTGGAGACATGGGGAGATTTTGCTGTTATTGACTGTGTTAGTTAATGTTGTAATAAGTCTGAGTACTGTAGGCCTACAGCACAAAGGATTTTTTTGTCAAAATCAGCTGAAAGAGGTATGTAGAAACAGCTATATCTTAGCACCCCCAATATGGAATTGTATAGAAGGTCAGTACAAACAACGCTGTTTGTGACTGCTCTGATTAATACATGTAGTAGCAGCAGTATGCTTTCGTATATCCCACAAGTCAAACAATTTGTTTCAAGTAAGTCTTTGCAACTTTTTAAAGATAAAATCACACCGATCTACAATTCTCCTAAAGTAAAAGTTGAAATCATAAATTCATAAGTCTGGTCTGACTGGGTGGCTAATGTTAGTTAATATAGGCAAACTTCAGGTACATACTGCTGTGTGACTGAAATGACTTAGTTTCTCTTCTCTTCTTATGCTATAGTTACACTACGTTATACAATTACAAAAGTGACAACAGATACACCTCTCTAAGGTCACACTGTGTGTATCATGATGAACCATGTCTTATCTGAAATTAAATGTGAGAAAACAAGAGGACAAGTGTTGCTTTATTATATAGATATGCTTTTATTAGAAATAAGACACATTCATTTTGTGCTCTGAAAACTGTACATTAACAAAGAGGCGACCCCAGTAAATTAAAAAGGGGAGTGAGGGTGGGGTGGGCGGGGTGTGTGTGGCAGGGTGGGGCGCAGATCAGTGGGTCAGAGGGTTTCGACAAATACAGATCTGAAGGGAGTGATTGGCGGTAATATCAAAACACACACTGTTACATTGCGATACAGAACACTCGTATAGTCCAGTACCCTGATAGGACGAGGAGGGAATGGGAGGATCAGTATCAGAATAATCATGTTCATATTTATAATAATGATAACAACTATCCCCAAGCACAGTAAGAAAGATATTTATAGGCTAAAATCCATTCTGTAGAACTCTGTTGAAATAATTACAATGCTGTACATCAGGACTCCAAATGAGCCTTGTGCTTTCTCTGTGTGCAACCACCATCCCTCTATGAACTCTGCCTTGTATATATCATCACCTTTAATCATCATACCATATATATTTATAGATCTAGTCATTTACTCATCTTCAACTACTCAACACACACACGCACATACACACACAAGTACCTTTTCCCTCTTTGAAACACCATCATATTTTGCATTCACTGTACCAAGCCTGCTTGTACATCGAGAAACTGACCCAAACAGCATGTGTTTGTTGAACGTGGCTCCTTCCGGACGCACTGACGCTGACGTCCATGTTGTCCCTCTGTGGGCGGCATTGAGGTTGAGGGCCGATTAGAGCGCAAGGCCCGCCGGCCCCGCTCTCTGGCGTCTCTGAGGTGTCCGTCGATGAGAAGGCAACTTGCCATTTTGGCTCTGGGAAACAATTTTTTTTTTTACCCCCTCTCCCCTTCGCTTGTCACTGCAGGGCCGACCTTGCCCCGTCAGGATCACAGGGGGATAAAGTGGTGGAGCCAAAAGGATTGGGGTGAGCTGACGGGGGAGGGAACTGCATTGGCGGCCACATGGGTGTGTGTTTGGCAGTCTGCCTCACTCGTTTGTTTTCCCTTTTGAGATTGATGTTGAGGAAAAAGTAAGTCCAGAGGCATCTCCGTTTACATCAGCGTTCATCAGAAGAAAGAGAGAGCAGAAAAGTGATGCAACGATACTCTCAACAGTGAAAAAAAGGAGACATAATCATGATTATTACATTGTATTCATTTAATACAGGGGTAAACATCGCATGATTACCTTGCTATGTGGTTTATTACATGACTATATGATGCACATGGTATTCTGTACCACCATGTGAGCCACTGTGGTGTCTGAGACCATATACAAGAAGATGACCAGTATTTTGCAGACAAAAACACCGTCCAAACATCAAAATGAAACATTAAAAGAGACGCTATTTTCCTGTTCTCTCTTTAATTGGTTGAATTAATTTTCTGATATTGTGACGCTTCTCTCTCCTCCTCGCCCTCCGTCCCCCTCACGTTCTCGCAGTGGGCCTTATCCAGCCTTTGAGTAAAAGTACAGAGCAGGGCAGTGTGTGTGGTGGGTTCTGCTTGTCTGTCTGAGAGCACTGGGGAAAACAAGGAAGTTGTAGGTGTGAGGCCGGAAGCTGGGTCACACCTCCGTCTGAAGGTCCATGATCTCCTGGCCCACCAGAGGGATGGTGGCACTGGTCTTCTCCCACTCCACCGTCTGCATCTCCAGAGGGGAGGCGGCCACTGTCTCCAGGTCCTTCCTTACCCAGGATGGGGGGGAGTGGGGCTTCCTGATGCCCTCCCATGCCCTCTTACTTGGGGTCTGCTGCTTGTCCTGATGGGGAGAGGACAGAGGGAAAAGGCTTGTTTTCTCAGAGATGGTAAAATCTGTGATGTATTTCAGAAGTTATATTGTGAGTTCTTGGTGGACACTGCCTTTATCTGTCTGCCTCAATGATTTCCTACATTTCTTAAAGGAACAGTTTGACATTAAAAAAAAAATAGCTTCAGTCTCTTGCTGTGAGTCATGTTAAAGGGACAGTTCACCCCAAAATCAAAAATACATATTTTTTCTCTTACCTGTAGTGCTTTTTATCAGTCTAGACTGTTTTGAGGTGAGGTGCAGAGTCGGCCGTAGAGATGTCTGCCTTCACTTCAATATAATGGAACTAGATGGCACTCAGCTTGTGGTGCTCAAAACACCAAAAACATATTTTTGAAAAACTCAACAGAAATGTCTCTTTCTAGAAATCATGACCCTGTTACTCAAGATAATCTACAGATCTTGCTGTGAGCATTTTCATGTTGGAACTATTTACTTTCTACCGAACTACACCTGCCAACATGTATCAGCGTGCAAAAAGAAGTGTACATCTACTCGTGGACGACAGAGTGAGATAAAAACATTGATGGTGTTCTCCTTAGCTCAGCTGTAACGTTAGCTAGCTTGGTGGTGCTAGGTGAGCTAGCAACAGATGCACGCTTCCCTCTGCACAGTGATATGGTTGGCAGGTGTAGTTCAGTAAATAAATAGTTTTTACATGGTTTTGGTGCTTTCAGAACCACAAGTGTGTGCTATCTGGTTCCATTGTATTGGAGAGAAGGCAGACATCTCTACAGTTGATATCTCCAACACTCAGCAACTCATACCAAAACAATCTAGATTGACAAACAGAGGATTTTGGAGTGAACTGTCCCTTTGAGTGAGGAGCCGGAGCTTATTAGCCTTGCTTAGCATAAAGACTAAAAAACAGGGAGCAACAGCTAGCCTGGCTCTGTCCAAAGTAAAACAAAATAGGTCTACTTTAGCAGTGGCTAAAGCTCACTGATTGACATGTTGATTCTCATTTGTTTACTTGGAAAACAAACAGAAAAGTAAAAATAACAATCTTTGGTTTTGGTGGAAGGTATGAGCTCAGCTCATTCCGAACTTGTCAAATGCCGCTGTTTGGTTCGTGATTTTGGCTTCAGACACCAACGGCAAAAGCTACCATGGGTGGTGGTATGATATGCCTCTGGGTGGTGTCAGTTTTTAAGGCGTGGACTGAACCTTTCGCAGTGGTATGATACGCCGCCAGTCAGCTGCATAGCACCTGTTGTATGATTCGTGGACAGCGTCAGTTTGAAACACTGCAGGTAGCGACTTAATGTAAGGAGCTGGAAAGTCCCTAGAGGGTGGGGGGTGGGACTTTCACCCGGGAGCCCGTTGTTCGCTTACCCTTATGAATGTAGCGCCAAACTTTGTTATTTTCTCTAACCCGAATCTTGTGTTTGAAATGCACAAGGAAATAAGCGTAAATAAGAGTTTATCTTGAAGAAGACAGTATGCATCTAATGAGCAGAAACTGCACATTTCCTGGGAGAATGGAAGTGTATTTTGGAAAAGACACAATGCATTTAAGTTGACATGCATCCTGGAATGTCAACAATGAACGCAGGAGGACACCTAGTGCTTAATATGCAGATGTGAACAGCACTGACAAAGCTGCGATATTTATTGAGTTGGGATAAGAATACAATGCCCTGTTCCAGTCTTAATGCTAAGCTAAGCTAACCACCTTCTAGCTCCAGCTCACAACTTTACACACAGAAAAAAAGAGTTCTCATCTAACTCTCAGCAAGAAAGTGAATACACATTTATATATATTTTTTTTTTCCAAATGTCAAACTATTCCGTTAATACCTTTTTTGATAACCCCTATACAAGTAACGTAAACTTGCTAATTTAATCTAAAGTGGGTATATGCACAAAAAGCTAGCTTGACATACTTATAAGGACAGGGATGCAAATATGGTTGTGGCTGAGGCACGTCCTCAAAACACATCTTGTACCCACAGTGGAGAAGTTGATCTCTCTGCCTCTTCCACTTGTATCATCTTGATGATACATCAAAATGTATTTTCTTTGTCTGTGGAAGAAAGCTAATGCTGTGTGATTCTGCAGGGCTATCACAATATCTGATTGGGTTCTGAAACTATCACTGTCACATAGCTGCACCTTTGATCTGTGAAGTTGGACTTGGCTTTATGAGAGAGAAGACCTGACCCCAAAGCTGTGAAACAAATGGAGATCAGGAAGGGGTTGTTGCAGCAGAAGGAAATGGAAATGCTGCCATGGAATGACTGCAGCTACAAAGCCAACATGGATTCCCTTTTGTACCTGCTGTTGGTGACTTTGAGAGACTTGTTTCCAGCCAACCCAGTCCCGACCTACTTTTCCAGTGTAAAGTGGGTAAAAAGGAACAGCTTGAGTCATTATCTAGCTAGATGAAAAAAAAAACCAATCCCCCACAAAGTAATATAAAGAGCCGTATTTATACAATCTATACACATGATACAAAGTGCTTGGTGCAAGTGCATTTAGATCGTGTCCAACTCCATTGTTCTTTGTAAATGGCACATTATCTGGGCACAAAGTAGGGCGCAAGGGGCAAAGGGGTTGTATTCAGTCCCTTAACTAATTAAAGGTGTATTCTGGACACCACATGAGCTGAACCAATTAGAGTGTCATCTCCTATTTCCTTTAAAAGTCAGTTGCACCTGGACCTAGCGCACTGCAATTTACATGGCAAATTTAACAAATTGGAGAAGCGAGTGGTTTTCTGCTGAGAGTAATGCAATAAGAGCAGTAATGTTTCTGCAAAAAATAACATGGGAAGTTTATGCAGCAAAAGAAAAGTAGTTCTAAACTTGACAGAGGAAATAGAACTAAACTTTTAGTTTCTGAAATAATCACTTAAGTCTCTCTTAAGTAGGAGTTGGACAGCAGCTCTGCAGCTCTGCTCTGATCTCTGCTACGTTCACTTTTTTAGAGAATATAATTAATATTTTCCTCATAAAAGATTAATTATTTTGAGAACTTTCAATTCATCCACACGTTGTAAACCCATCTATATAGGTGCATCTTACTATCTGAATTACAGGCCTTTTACAGGAAAGCACTCCAGCATTCTGACTTGAGATCAGGTTTTTGTTGGCCCATGGGACCATAGATAGGTGCAAGTATATTTGGTACTTACACTGGCCATGGAAATGACAATGACCAAAATGAGATTGGTCTGAAACCAGCAATGACAGTTGGGCTGTGCTGTGCGCTGATTTGCGTCCGGTGTAAAATAGGGCCCACTGTTTTGAATCTCACCACATTACTATATGTAAAGTCAAAAGTGAGAGTGTATGTCCTGGTTATTCTGTAAAGGCAATGTTATCAGAGTGGCAGTAAGAGCTTTTTAAGGCTTGAATGGGCATAAAACTTAATCATCAGTGAGATGATTAACTTTGCTAGATATATTCTTTAATGCTTTGATTTGCTTGGCTGGCTTCATCTCTGTAGCAATGATGATTGAGGTTATTTGGCATTGTAATATTCACAGCTATTGACCATACCAAAGGTAAGTTTAAATAATTTTAACTAATGGCCATGACAAGCCTGTAGTATACTTTAATTACCGTTGTCTCTTTTGCATATGTCCTTGAAGCAAATGTCATGCAAAGATGCAGAACTGGCACAGTGAGGGAAATGAGGAGAGTTTCTTTATAAATTAATTTAGAAAGAAACAAACCTAAACAATGTGGCCTTCATGTTGGGTAGCAGAACTTTAGCCTGTACTTAGCTTGAGCCACCTCAGCTCTTTTTAAGGTCTTATCTTGAAACAAGCTCGAAAAAGTTGTGTGATTTGGGAGGACCTTAAAACACTTGTCACATTTGGAGTGACAAAGTGTACTTGGCTAAGTTTGTAGTCGTAGTTTGTATGCTCACCCACAGTTACGCCCCTTGATGCCCCCACAGCTAATTTCTTCTGGCACTGACATTGTAAGCAGATAAAAATGCAATCTTTGAAATGGCTGCACTAATAATTAAACAGGCAACTCCACTCAAGTGTGGTGATTTGTGCTAATGATAAGAGAAAAGGAGAACAACATTAGATATAGGAGAGGAGGGGTGGGGGCAGGACAGAATAAAGTTAAACTCTTTACACTCATGTTGGTCTTGTCGCTGCTGGCAGAGGACACACTCCATCTTTTGGCAGCTTTGGCGTCAACAGGTGGAGATTCTCTATCCTTGTCTGCACTGTGAATCTTCCTGTTCAGGTCCTGAAACATGTCCTGGTGGCGTTTCCGGGTGTGCATAATCTTCTACACAGGGACATTGCACGTTACGTACAAGGTAAACAGCACAGGCCTCGAATCTCAACACTACAGTCACACCCAAGCTTTGAATAAATCTGATAAATGTATGCAAGCATCTTGAGGTCTGAATAGCTAAGAGACATCAGCTTTTTGGTCTATATCTAAAAAGCTCTGTAGGAATCAAAGAGACTAAAATTACCTCAAAGTCAAGCTCTGCATAGCGTGATTTTCGTCTCTGGGGGGGAGATGAGACAGAGAGATTAAAGATGTGTCTTGATATTGTGTGCCTAGTGAGCAGACAAACGCTCAAGTGTTCCTTAAGTGTGTGACTCCACATCAGCCAGTCAAAACAGGGTGTTTGTGGGACCCAGAGGAGAGCAGCGAGTCATGAGGGAGGAAACAAGGTTTGCTGCTGGTCATTCTGACCCTGTTGGCACAAGTTTGCAGTTAACAGATTGTGACCGAATGACCTTTAAGTCCTCCATCACGGAGTGGTGAAGGAAAACCTGACCTTTAGGCTGCTTGGTTGCCGTGGCAGCTGCCGCCTCGCACGGCATTATGGAAGTGTGTTTTGCCCCGAAGTGAAAAGACACCAGCAGGCAGATGTCCAGGCCGCTGTGTCGCTGATCACTGTGTCGTCTCATCCTGACACTGCTGTCTGCACTAGGAGCTGAGTGAAAACTAACCTTTTAAAAGATGCTGTCCTTACATGGGGCCAGAAAATGCTGGGATACTTCATGTGATGCAGTGTTTGTTATGAATGAAATGAGCCTTATTTTTAGCATCAGAGAGTGGGTGACCTAAGCATGCAAGAAATGGAGCACAGTGCTGCCCTTTGGAGACCTAATTAATGATCCTTTCATTCATTTTTATGAATTAATATTCAGTTTATTAATGTGTGGCTCCCTAGTTGACCATCTGTGTTAATCATTTCCCACCATGGAGAGTGTGCTAATGCTCTGTTGGTCAAACATAGCCTGTGGCACAATACATGGCACAGAGATGACTCTAGGATAAAAAAAAAAGTACAATATCACTTGTAGTTTTCTTTATGAATGGCTGCAGTGCATGCAAAATAATAAGCTAGCATGATAAATGGCAACATTCACATTGATATATGGATAAGACAAGAAACACAACAGAAATACTGATTTACAGTTAAACTGCAATGTCCCTGGGTTGGCAGAGTGATAATAAAGAGGACATATGATGAGAGGAAAGTTATGTTCACCACAATGATATTACCATATTTTCTCAAACAGCCAGTATTCAAATAACAGCTATGGCAGGAACAAATAAATTCTGTTTGCTCATTATGGTCAGAAACATTGAGGGAGGCAGAATTACCAGAACTACAGTGGCTCTCATTGTACATTCAGTAGTGTGTCCTTTTCCACAGCACTAATCCAATCAGTATAGCAACTTAAATAGAACTCCTCTCTTTTGCCTTTTTCTGGCATATATAATGTTACCATTTTGGATGTTAATATTAAACATGGTCAATGTTTCAAAGAATGAAGTAAATATATGTAAAAGTATCTTCCTGTGAACATTTTTTACTACTTTGACTACAAGACAACATCAGATGTGATAGATGTCCTTTTATAGTAATCTGCTTCAGGCATGCAACTGCAAGCATTTACACTGTGTAGCCTACACTGCTACATACAGCTACATGCTAATGTCAGGGAAACATTCAAACTATGTTGATGTTAGAAATTTCTCCCCAGTTTCGGATTACTCTCCTGCGGGAACCTGCCAGGTTTTGTTTAGAAGTTTTTATTGGTGATTTTTCTACTGTCGAAAGTGCTGCTATATGTAGTCATTCCCTTGTGACATGGATCCTGCTAAGTGAAGCTACATGGTCATGTTAGAGAAGCATGTTATCTTCATCGCTGATGTTGTTAATTTCTGCTTGATTTCAAATCATGCTCCTGCTTGAACATGTCCAATGTGTTAAAAGCTTGTATTGGAGTTTTTTCACAGTAGAAACTGCAACTCTCCGCAGTTGTTTCCTGGCTGCATGTACACTGCTATAGTTACATGCTAATGTCAGGGAAATATGTAGATTTGGTTGCAGATTTAAAAATGTCTTCCTTTTTGTATTATATTCCTGCTGAATCATATTGTGTTAATAAGCATTTATTTGTTTTTTTTTCTTTTACGTCAGAAAGTTCTACTATGCACAGTCATTCTCCGACTGCAAGTAAACTGCTACACGTAGTTACATGCTAACATCAGAAAAGCAAATGGCGTATTTATCCCCTAATTTAATTGATTTAATCCAAACACTTCTACTGTACGTTTTTTTCCAGTATTGTCAATGAAACTCCGACTTCCTGCAGACATTTCACGTTAAAGGCTTCCAAGAAAGGAAGGTATTTTGTCCTTAAATGTGTAATGCTGGGTTCAGGCTATACAGTATTTTTTTCTGTTAAGATGGTCATTGTGTCAGATTAGGCAAGTAGAGAATCATAACCTCTTGCCGTGACATGAAGGAGAGACATGATAAACTAACACCTGATCCCAGACCAACCATAACTTGCCATCTTTCATGACCTACGTGATGTCATGGCCTTTGGAAACAAATTGTAAATGTCATGGAATTCATCATATCGGATGACAGACAACAAACAACTCTGACACGCTAGTCTTTTTGCCAGGATGTTTTGAGGCATCCCAGATGGAGCTCTGCTTGCTGTCTACTATGATAGGCCTTCAGGTCAAGGGATAAACCTATCAACTGTTTCACCCAGAGCTGATTTTGGGCAATTATCAGGCTGATATTGTGTAGTCTATTACCAGCATAGCATCTGTGCAGGAATTGTCAAGTTTTATTGACAAATGTTTATGGAAGCAAATAAGAGTATTGGAAGAAATAAGTATTTTGATTCACTAAATATTTAATGTTGAAATGCAAACATTACTGAATTCATAACATTAAAATATTTTACTGTGAAAACCATGTACCTGAATTTATTTGTTCTGCATTCACCTCTTTGAAATCAAAATATAACATTTCTTGATTTGTAATTTCACAAGCTGAATTTGAATATATTTTTGTCAGTGTTAAAAAAAAAAAAAAAAAAAAAAATCAGATCCAAAAATTTAAATTTCAGAATTTCAAAAAATGGATTTAAGTTGCTCAAATTTGATTGGTCATAAGAGGATATGAAAATTCGAGCTTAAAAAATTCAAATAAAACATCAGTCAAATAAGATTGGTCAAATTCAGTCAAAAATTCAAAATGAAAAACATTTTTGGGAAATCCTGAAATTTTAATTTCTGGATCTAACTTTGTTAACACTGACAGAAAATCTGTCCAAATTCAGATTTTGAAATTGCAAATCAAGTTATTTTATATTTTAATTTCAAAGAGGTGAATTTAAGACAAATATATTTGGATGCATGTTTTTTTGTCAGTGCTATGAATTCAGTTGCATTTACATTTCAATATTAAGTAGTGTTAACATTAAAATACTTTTGTTTCTAATTTGCTTCAATAGAAGCTTTAGCGGGGCTATAATGGACTATAATGGAGGGAGTGGAATTAGTGACTTACTGAGAACAGTACTAAAGTTAAAAAGAGGAACTGAGATCTGCAGAAAGGTCATTATGACATCACTCTGTTGTTATTCTGATAGGAACAGTGCTGTGTAAATTTTCTTAAATCTTAAATCTATTGGGAAAACCAGTAAATGAGGTTTAAATGTTGAATTTGCGCTAAAAGGAAAAAGCATTAACATCATATAACAGACCAGAGAATGAGGAGGCTTCTTACGAAAATATCATGAAATACACTTAGAAAATGGGAAATTACAAATCAAAGGCTTCTCTGTAATAAAAGGCAGTTTCAAACAAAGGCCTGGTTCTGAGAAATTATGGTAAGTAGCAGTGGCACAAAACACATCTTAACATGCATGTCTTGTTTGAAGTATGAAGTGTGAGGCTGACAATGCATTGCTATGACAAGAATATGCTGATCAGTTCAGTGGTCTTACCTCCAGTGAGCTCATGGACAGTGTGGAGACGGTCTCACTCTTGGACATCACACCAGAGTTTCCGGAATCTCCTCCGTCACACATGCTGTTGGCCACCTGGGAGTCTCTGGGCATATTCTGCAGATTGTGTGCAGGTGAGTCTCTGTCAGAGCATGACACACTGATCTGGTCAGCAGGCAGGCTCTTCAGCCCGAAGCCAGGCACTGGCTCTCCGCTGGCAGGGTTAGCCAGGTGGATGAGCCTGGTCTGAGGCAGCTGCTCAATGCTGATGTTATACTTGGCTGTCTGCTCCTCTTTCCCCTTGGCCGGCTTCAGGGTGCCCGTGTTGTTGGTCGGTAGAATGACGTACCCCGGGCCTTTGCCAGTGCCCTCAGAGCTGCTGCCCTCCCCGTTTCCTCGAGGCAGCTCTCCATCAAGCTGCTTGAAGAGCTCGCCATCGCAGATGTAGATGGATTTGGCACCCGGCAGCTCTGTGCTGATTCCCTTGGTGGGACCCTTCTCCCTGCGCAGAGTCAAAGTGTGACTGGTGTAGTCTGCCACATTCTGGAGGTGAACCTTTGCCATGCTGGCCGGCATGGTGTTAAAATTAGAACCCTTCTGAAGGGTGTGGGTCCCAGAAGAGGCCTTCTCCTCCCCCTGGAGAGATGAGCGCTTCACAGTGCCTGCAGGCAACAGAAAGACAGAGTTGGACCACAGCCGGATTCACCCATCTGGGGGCCCCAATGCACATTATTCCTTCATATCAAATGTGTGTTGTCATCCAAAAAACAAATTACATACAAATGAATTTAGTAATATACATTGTGTAAAACAAGATTTTGATACAGAGCTTCTCAACAAGACAGTGTTTTGAAATAATGAAGGACGTAGCAATTATTTTAGCTGATACTGTTATTTAGTGATTCAAACTCTCAAACAGCTTTCCTCAGTCAATAATCCAGCCTTGGGTTGGACAGATACTGAAGCAACCTTCTACTTACACTCTGGTTTTATCAGCACTGTCTAGCTCTACAGACTTCTGTTTATAATTATAAATTAACAAATTGTGCTATGGGCCCCGCTAGAAAAAAGAAAAAGATATACAGCTGTCTGCTGCCCCAACTATATGTACTTTCTCTTTCTTAGTCCACACTGAACTATATGTTGAAACTAGTCAGTTTAGAAGTTAGTTTGATGGTAAAGCTGTGTTTGGTTGCACCACAGAGGCATACGGTTCATCGTAGCTTCTTTGGC
>JAPZEB010000025.1:32065766-32082732 GCA_029783705.1 Chaetodon striatus | reverse complement strand
TTTGTTTTAACTACACAAAAACATGTGTCTGAAAACATTTGAGACAACACATGGGGAATGCAGTAAGATTGGTAAACAGGGAATGACTTCCACCTGCTTGGTTTTAAATTTCATCCTCGCCCCTCATTGTTATATCTTGTATGGTACAACCCATATTTCTTTCTTGCTGAGAATGAAAAGCATACCTCAGCACACTTATCTGCTGACCAAGATGATGCTAGCATGTTGTTGTTTAGCAGGTGTAATGTTTACCATATTCATCAACTTAGTTGAGCGTGTTAGCATGCTACATCTGAGGCTGCTGTGAGGGTCATTAGTTTTGGAAAATAGAGAACAAATCCAAATTTTAACCTGACAATGGTGCTAGAGGAAAGGTAAGGGGAATAATGTTATAACAATTCATACTACTAAATTTCACAGCAATCCATCCAAGAATTGTTGTGATATTTTAATGACTAAGTGAATATTTAAGTCAGAGGGTAAGCAATATACATATATGTACATATATATACATATATATATATATATATATATATATATATATACACACACATCCTCTCAAAATCCCTGACAATCCACCCAGTTGCTGTAAAGATATTTGACTCAGTACCACAAATATCTACCTCATGGTGCTGCTGCAGGAAATGTCAAGATCATCAAAGTCAGTTGGATTTATCCTCTGGGAACCATGAATGTCTGCAACAAATCTAATGGCAATCCATCAAATTGTTGCTGTGATTTTTCAGTCTGCACCAAAGTTGTGAACCAGCAGATATTGCCATCCCGAGAGCCAAAACAAACAGTTAAAACTACAGTTTTCTTGAAAAGAAAGCAAGAAATAATTAAGGCCAACAATACTCAAGCTAGTTACAGAAGTAACCATCAAAACCTAATGTAGCTCTTTACAACCTCATAACCATATCCGACACATCATAACGGCTGGTGTGTGGTGTTGTGGGCAAGTGAAAAGAGTTAAGGTGAGGTGAGGGGACGATTACACGATGAAATAAGCTTTGCGGTTGGTGGGAGGGTGAAGGGTGGGTGGACATGAGGGGACCAGGACATGAGGGAGTTTCACCCCCCCACCCACACTCCCCTTCTAGTAGGAGATAATTGGCTGAGTTTATAGCCTGTCTTGTCTCCAGGTTTGATGTGTGTGCCGGGGCCAAGTTAATTAAATCCCTCTGATTAATCTGCACTGCAGTGAGTTCCTTCTCTAAAAGCAAAGGGGGTGGGGGGAGAAAAAGATTACGAGTGCAGTGGAATGGAAAGGCGTCTGCTGAGACAGACAAACTTTTACTTCCTCCTCAGCCAATGACAGAGCTCAACTGGAAGTCTCACGCAGCGTCCAAACGAGTGCATTACAATTCCAAATAAAGTGACCAGACTGCATTATTCCACATGAGCAGAGACAGGGATGCTCCAGCTAGCACCACTGAGGTGGTCCACAGGATGTAATTTCCTCCAGAATTCTATCAGATGAAGCTGCTGCCAATAATAGCAGTAAACATTGCTTAAACAAGTTGCACTGGTATCAATTACACACAATGGATATGTAAATAGACAGGTTGGATGATAAAACCACTGATGCAAATATTAATCAAAGAAAAGTCAGTCATGCCTCCAAGTAAATCACGGTTGGTCATAAATCTAATCAGTTAATTAAAATAAGAATGATAAATGCTAATAAAGTAGAAAATACACAAACCTTTATTGTTATCTGTGTCAAACAGCTTATTGATATATTCTAAATTAATTCACTGAAGGGTATCTGATATTAGAGCTGAACTGATAAGTCAATTTTTTGTTGTTTGTCTTTTTCTCAAATAGGAATTTTGCTGCTTGTTGCAGTTAAATATAATTGTAAAGTTAATATTTGCAGAAATCTTTTCACTACTTTTCCCCCCAAATGCATTAATAATGAAAATGATTGTTAGTTGCAAATACATTTATTTATTCATCAAGTTAACAAATAAAAGGAGGGTATTCAGATTGAGCCGTAATCAGAGATGAGATACAACATTAATAAAAAAAATAATAATAATAAAAAAAAAAAGTTTGATCAAATGCCTAAAAATCACTATGCGACAGCATTGTAGGGTTGACTTTTGGTGCTTTCACAAAATATTTACACTGCTATTTCTGATTAAAAATATATATCTATATCAGTAATGTTTAAATAATGACAAAGTGGGTGAAGGCAAATAACAGGAAGAACAGCAAGAACAGTCTGGTAAGTTCAGAAAATTACATCACTTCGCTGTAATGGAGCTTATAAAACCTGGAAAAGACAAGCCTTACCATATTGCAGTATCCAAAATCTAAGACAATATCTATTTTCACATCAGCGTATTGATATAATATTGACATATTGCCCAGCCATAAGATAAACCAACATCTGGAGATGTTTTCACAATAACAGTACACATAGTAAACTTATCCGATGTCTAAAGGGCAAATTATACTTTCTCCAATGGCAGGGCAGGTCAATCGCACTGTTGCACATTAAAGGGATACTTCGCTGATTTTCAACCTGTATTATCTCTGTATTATACCAATGTCTGTATTATGTGTAAATAAACTCTGATTAACTTTTCCCCATCTTGCCAGCACCTCAAATCCGCCAGATGATGCGTTTCATGTCATCTGTTGAATATCCGCTGGCTCTAAGGCAGTTGCTCAAACTATAGATTGTACTTCTGCACTATGGTCACAAAGAGTTTAGATGCAAATAGAGAAAGAGAGACCCACCTCTCTCTTTCAACTCTGATCCAATGTTCAAACTAGGCAGTGCTGATCAAAGTCAAACCAAGACTTGTATGTATTGCCCACTCTTGCCCAAAATGTTCTCTGAAACATATTTTTAAGCACTGTTTGGCTATAATAGCCCATAAAAGTTTTTGAACAGGAAGTAGGCACCATACCGTTTCCTGTATTGTAAAAATGGAGGCTTAAAAATTGAGATTAAATGGTAAGATCAAGCAGTGCTGATCAAATATGAACTGTCCGGTGCAGCACGGGTTTTCTACCTCTTGTGCAAAAGCTAATGCCACAGCCCTTTTCTCTGTTTTCTCTGGTCATGTAGCACCGATTTCAAGTATCTGTGTGTTTTTACTGCATAGACAGCCCAATTTTATGAAATGACTATCTTTCCAGCAGTGAACTACTTATTTAAGTATGGAGTTGGTGTCAGGACACTTTCTTCCAGCTTAGCATAAAGACTTAAGGCTGGAAGACACAAACTTGTGTCTTGTTTGTTCCATCCATGGTATTAAGGACAGCTACATACTATTTTTTAACAAACAGTAGCTTGGCACAGTGACTGTGCACACCTTCCTGTAGAAACAGCACTGCACTTAAACCCCAATAAAACCACAGTGTTCGCACAGATCAAACAGAAGAGATGTAACCTGCTAATTAGGGAGATTCTGTGGTGCTGGTAGGTGGATTTTGTTACATTTGGATAGTGCCAAGCTACCTGTTCCCCTGGTTTCCAGACTTTATGTTGAGCTAACTGGCTCCAGCTATACATTTATCATACAGACATAAGAGCGGCATCGATCTTCTCATTTAATTCTCAGCAAGGAAGGGAAAAAGCATATTTCACAAAAAAAAAACCTCCTCTTTTGAGGTCAGCGTCACCTTTGAATGGAGCAATAGTACATTTAAATACACTTTTTTACTCCCATTTTATTTTTTACATTTCAGCAGAGCTATGGAACAGCTTCAGCTGCCTAAATTTGACTTCAATAGATATCTGTGGTGCCTCATCATAGATGAAACACAAATGTATCCATCCAGAAATCTGAGAATGATGACACTCCACTTGCCTGTAGCCCCGCCAACATCAGTCAGTCCTGTTAACTTATTTGTTGCCCTTAGAATGAGGCTAATTGGCCAAAGAGGCTTGTCGCTGCATCTACCCTGACAGCACATTCAAACTGAAGAAAAGGCTTACGCAGGCTTACAACATCCAAAATGATACAAGCAAGCACAAGCACGTTCATTCATCCTCTTCCCCCTCAACACACACACAGGTCTAGCAGTGGCAGTAAACTGGGCTCAGGCTTTGGGGCTTTTGCCTTTGACTGCAGTGTTTTTTTTTCTCACTTTTTCCTTCTAAAAGCCTGCAGCGAAGTTGGACTGAGCAAAATGGACACGAGAGGTGGCAGCCAGAGAGTAAATGATGTAGTAAGCAGAGGGAGAGAGGGAGAGCTAAAATATAATGCAGCAACTGAGGATGAAAAATGGTGTGATGAAATGACTGAGGGGTAGAGAAGAGAGGGATAGAAGGAAGAGAGGCGTGAGGGGTAAGGCAGAGAGGAAAAAAGAGGTTGGGGTGTTTATAATGCTGGGGCTGTAGGAGGCTAGCTGCAGACAGAGTGGCTGGGCCATTTACAAGCTACTATGTGTTGCAGTAGGAATAATTAGCATGGCAGCCATGACTGTGTCACAAAATAATAGAATGTGGGGAAAGGGACAGCAGGATGAGGAAGGAGAGGGGTAGCCTTTTCCTCCATTTTTGGCAAAAGGAGCTGCCACAATTTAGCTTCCCTCAGGGTGTGTGAAGCCTCCAGGCTGCAGCAGAGCTGTGAACAGGCTGCCGTCTGCACAGGTGGAGGCAGGCTGCAGGGACAACAGCAAACTGAGGACGCCACATTACTGGGCCACTGATAATTATTAGCTTATGCTCATATTTCACTGATGTACCTGTATCTGAAAATGACAAAGAGTCCACAGCCACACTCGGAGCTCTGTGAAGCTGTACTTACTGTAAGCACAGCAGTGCTTTAAGTTAAATGCTAATGCTAATGGCAACATGCTTAAATTGACAATGCTAATGGTGTTAAACCAGTAAAATGTTTATCGTATTAATTCGTCCATAGTAGATCACAAATACAAAAACAATCCATTTAATTGTTACCAACATATTTCATCCACAAATTTCACCAGACTGCCACAGTCAGTTGACTCCGTCCTCTGGTAACCATTAGCATCTGTTCAAAATTGGCCAGTCTATCTTGTATTGAAATGTTTATTCCAGTAAAGTGACAACACCGATGCACTTTTGGCCCTTGATCATTGTTGATCAAAGTACAGCCCTCAGGCTAAATGCGGCCCTCAGGAACATTTTCTGTGGCCCCCAAACATTACATGAAATGCGTATATATATTTCAATCATTTGCGGCCCATTTCAATACTTTCACTTTCAATAGTTTCCTTTCTATACTCTACTGAGAGACTGCATCAAACTGCACCCCGCTAATAAGCGTCTGCCATGTTAGGGATGAGTACTTGTAGAAAGCTATTGGTCGCATGGCAACTAGTGACAACTCAAGTGTTGCTGGAATTACGTTCTGTCATCAATGCTGTTGTTGTTAGCTGAAGTCAGCAATTTTTGTAGACAACTTGAAAATGCACTTTTGCTGTCTCCCTAAATTGGCAGCAAAAGCACCACCCCTGCCCTAGATGAAAAGCAAGGAATCACCCAAAATCAGATTTATCCTCTGGGGACCGTGGTTGTCTGTCCATGACAACCCATCCAATAGTTACTGAGATATGTCAGTCTGTGGTAAATGGACAGATCAACAAAATGACTAACATTGCTGTCCACAGAGTCATGCATGGCTAAAAATCCGCTGATAAGATAAATCTTACATGAAAGACAGTGAAATCATTCTCTTAAGGTGTGGAGATTCCCTGAATAGATTGATATAATGATAGGTCGATAGATCAGTTGATCGGTCAGGAGTTAGAGTTTTGCCTAACCATTTTGGGGCCCTAATAACCCCCTGATGGTGATTATTTTGTTTAACCAGAACTGAAACATTTAGTACATTAATCCATTGTCTGATCAGCAGAAAATTAATCAGCAACTACTTTGATTATTAATGTATAATTACATTTTTCGAGCAAAAAGGTCAAATATCCACTTTGCTGAGCTTCTAAGACAATATGACGTCACCCTGGGTTGTCAGAAATTGTGATGGTCATTTTTCATTTTCTCACATTTTATGGACCACATAATCAATGGAGGAAATAACTGGAAGGTTAATGAATAATTATTATTAATACTAATGGATCGTTAAAGACCAAACAAGGAATTGATAAATTGAAAAAGTAATAGGTAGTTAAAATTAAATTAGTTACAATGAAAATAATAAGCTACTTTAAAAAACACTGCAAATTAGTGCAGCAACTAACGATTATTTTGTTAGTAGCCTTACTTGCTTGAGTAATTCCTTAATCATTTGGTCGATGAAATGCTAGAAGAGTCAAACATGTTCACCACAGTTAAATTATAAAGTTAGACATTATCTTTACTGGATTATCAGAGACTGTTTGCTGCTCCGCTGTCTTTAGGTGCAGCTCATGCTTGTTGCTTGCAGTGTTTGATGCTCCTGTTGTTGTCAGTGATGCTGGTGAAACTGTTCAATGTGTCAGCTTGCTGCCTGTCAAGGTGTGACCTCCTGCCTCCCACTCAGCCTCAGCTCAGACCCTGACCAGATAACTGAACATAAGCTCTGGGATGGAGAAGGACACTCACTTTACAATAATAAGAAGCAACCAGCTGTAAACATTCTTAGCAATTCACAGCTGACTCAAAGGAAGCCGAATGACAAGATTGATACCAGTCTCACCTCTGTACATTATGAAGATGAAGTTGGAGACAATATGTGGTTAGCCTGGCTCAGCCTATAGCCTTAGGGCAGAAGGAAACAGCTGGCTTGGCCGTATCATACAAACAGAAGCATAATACCATTTTTCAGCCAAAGTAAATGTATGTTTTTAACCACAGGTAAACCTGACAAAGATAGGTGATAGCCTCCATTCCAATTGCCAGTAGACCAGAGGTGTGTGCACAACTCTGCAACAGACAAGTATGCCCTTCTGTTTTTTTACCAGTGTGTCATGTTCAACGTCAACGTTTTCTGCACCGGAAAACAGGTTAGTAAACAGTAAAAGGAAGCAGGTATGCCAGTGAAAATTTTACTTATTCACTCTCTCTTTCAAACTTGTGGCTGACTAATTTTGACAGATGGAATTTATGGCAGCGCATCATAGCTGTGCGGCAGAAAATAATCCTCATGGGTGTCATGTTTGTATGACGATCAGAGCTGATAGGAGCTGGAGCTAAATGTCTGTGACTGCTGCAGAGTAATTTGTCCCGGGAAAGAATGTCAATTGTAACCTTTCCCTTAAAAGACAAAAGACAAATGTTAGTGGGTGTTGGTGGGTTTTTTGACCAGTGGGAAAAGGGCCTAAGTTATACCCTAACTCTAAGCCAGCTGGCACTGGACGTCAAAATGATGTCAGAGTGACATTGGACACTTACTTTGGACTGACGTTAAATTTTGGTTGGTATTGGTATTTGGGTTGATGATATTTTAAATGTCTTACCAAGTTAAAATTTCACATTGTTTGGACATTAATATTATGACGTTTTGTAGACTTTGGGTTTTCTATATCATACCACTAAATGTCGTTATTCTACTTAAAAATGATGTTGGCATGAGATATTTGGAAGTTGTTGGATTTGATTATTTAACACAACTTAAAATGTAATATCATTATCATCGGTCATTAGTGTTCTACGTCAAAATGATTGTGATATTAGATGTTGTCCTGAAATTCAATTTTAGTCACCCAACGTCACAACCGAACATCAGTGTCCAGTGATTAGGGGTGGGAATCCTGAGAGGCTCCACGATACAATTCTATCACAATACTTGAGTCACGATAGAATATTATTGCAATTTATGTTGTAATAAAATATATTGCAATATATTATGATTTATTACCTGTTTTCAAATGCAAATAATGTCCTTGAAGGAAAACTTTGTCAACATCTGTATTATCTAACAAGTGTTCAGTCTGTTCATCTCACTTGAGTCATTTTTTTGCAGTAAAATGTATATAGTGGACTAGAAAGGACATTAATCATATTATTCAAGTAAGCTATTTAAAGTTTAATTTGTATTTGTGATATTAAGAGTTTATATGATAAGAAAATCGATACTTAACACTGTGTAACGATATGATATTGGCTCACAAAAATATCGCCATACTGTGCTGTGTCGATTTTTTCCCCCATTCCTACTGATGAATGGTGGTGGCCAGCTGAGAACCAAAACCTCTACAGCTTAGACAAAATCAGACTGAGGCTGGAGAGCTAAAGCTCAAACCCGTGCTGAGCAATCAGTGAAGTGCTATAGCAGGAGATTTTGCAAAAGCACTAGACAAAGGGATACACTGTCTTTGTATAAAAGTAGTTCCAGCATGCATCGCCTCCCGAAACCACATATTGACATTTTTGCATTTCTGTTCAAATACGATTCAAGCATTTCCCCTTGTGTCTGGTCTTTATGCTATGCTAGGCTAACCACTTCCTGACTCCGGCTTTGTGTCAATGTATTTTCCGCAATTTTGAACTATTCTTTTCATTTCTCATTCACCAATTCTCTGTCAGTGATTAATCGATGAACTAATCAAAGCACAAATGGAACGCTCCACTGCAGCCTCGCAGCATGAGGAGGACTGCCATTATTGCGGAGGCCATCAAAGCGTACAGCACCTTCACTCACAGCCCTTCCTCTTGGTCACATGCTTCAATCAAAATCACAGCTATCCCAGAAACAAAAAGAATCAAACATGTTCGGCTCACGGGAAGAGGGGGGTGGGGGTGGGGGGGTAAACGCAAGCTGTCTCACCCTGGCCTGGCCTCCCTTCCAGGCTGTGCAGGAAGCAGGATAAACAGCACACTGCCTCCTATGTCTTTAAGAAAGCCTCGGTGCCCATGCTGTTACCAGGGCAACTAGTGAACAAACTGCTTCCGAGGCAATTTCCAGTCTAATAATAACTAATCGCACTGAATGAAAATTCCCCACAAAGACACTGCCCTTTCCCCAAAGAAACTGGGGCAGGTTTGAGTCACAGGGACACTGCTGTGGTTTTAACAGACATTTCCCTTCTCTCTCTCACACACACATACACACACACACACACACTGCTGGCTCGCTGTGTCCAGCTGCAGCCACAATGTTAGGGAATCATGTAGCCTACTAGTCTTATTAACATGTGTCTTTTTTTTTTTTACTGGATTGTCATGCAGCACCTTTTCCACGGGGCCTGGTAACCATGGAGACACCACTGACAGTCTAATATGTTAAAATATGCTAATATGAACAAGAATTGTTGATGGAATAAGAGAAGTGAAGGTGTGGGGGTGCATGCAGGTATGATCATCAGCTATAACATGAGCGTAAATCCCACTCACCATGTCATGTATGACTACCAGGACATCTGACAGTGATCACCACCATCTTAATGCACAGGTTAGCTCAGTGCTGCCCTTCCTGTGTGCATTTCCTCTTGGAGCACATAAACACACTATCTCCTTCTAGGTGCAACATGAATAAAGATGCCCCCAACCCCTCCACCTCCCCAAAAAAGAAAAATCCTTTCCCTTGGCAAGACTATAATAACCTTTTGCAGCATGGCATTGGCATGTCGAGACAGAGAAAGGGAAGGAGGGGGGAGAGAGGGAGAGAGAGAGGGAGGATCTGTTGATATGTAATGACAATGACGCCCTTTGGAAGAAAAAAAAAAAACAGCTGATGCATTCACATAAAAAACCCCACAAAAAAAACACAGCGTCTCCGATACCTTTAACGTCAAGTCAAGGGAGGTTGTCGGACTTACCATTTCGGGATTTAGCCGTGCTAAAATGGCGAAGGTGGACAGTCTGTCACACACGCATTTGGTTCTGAATGAGTCGACTAGCACGGCTTTGCAGCCCCTGGCAGACCAGGATCCCAGCAGAGAGGAGCTGCACGGGAGAAAAACACACACACACAGACAGACACATACACACACACACACACACACGCATACACACACACGCACACACACGCACAGAAGCGATGCGGTGAATATAGAGACAGCCCCGGCACAAAAAGAAAAAAGAAAGCGGTTCAAATCCGACCGCGTTGCACCGGCTATTTAATCCAATTTACATCTCCGCCGGATGCAGGCGAGAAGGCGCAGGGAGCGAAGTGAACGCGGTGATGAGGAGGCTGTGAGGCGGCGTGCTGCAGGTCTCTGCCCGGACACATTATAGCAACACACTGCCAACAGCCCCACAAATCTATTATTATTACTATTGCTATTATTACTATTATTTTTATTATTATTATTAATATTATTATTATTATTTAATAACCGTATAAAGTAGAGGAAATTACATACTATGATTACGCTGGCCGTATAGTACTAAAGATAACTACTACAATAAATGTAGGAATAAATTTGACCTAAATGGTAAATGCTGGTAAAGTGGGAGACTTTCGGGTAATTTACCCACTGTGTCATTTTTAAATACGGTCCAAATGCCTTAGTCCTCCATATGATACGTTTCTAAATAGCCTCAGAGCTTTACTACACTATATGGAAGAAAAAGTGTTAAAGACAGAAGGCATGACTCTTCCTCAAACACACACTCTAAAAATGATTCATGGGGTTAATGGATAATGCTTAAAATAAAGTTGCTAAGCAATAAAAAAAAATAAAAAAAAGTTTGGTTCATTAATGTGTTTTAGCCAGTCAACAACTTATTTCACCAAGCTGGACATTGATTATTAATTTCAAATAGTTTGACCACTACACATCAACAGTATTATAATAAGGTTTTTGAGGTCAAAGCAAATAATTGTACAAACTGATTTAGTTTGTCAGATTATAAAAGACTTAGAAGTTTTATTCTATAAGAGCAGAGTTGTTAACACTTAAAAAGATGCATGTAAATTGTTGCTGATTTTTTTTTATTTTAAATTTGTTTTTTGATTCTTGTTTAGAGTGCACAATAACCCAAACCACATTTTATCTGGTTCTACTGTCAAAGTGGGACACCTTTATTGATAAAGCGGGATACTTCAAACACATTGGTATTTAAATGTAGGCTTAATGAATACACAATATATATAATACAACATTACATACAGTATAATATAACAACATTAATAACCCTCTTTTTTGTTTTCTTTTTTTAAGGGATGGGTGTAAGTACAGCCAGGGGCGTAGCCCCAAATTTTAGGCCCTACGCATAAGTGGTCTTATTGGGCTCCCAACTCTACCCCTTTTCATTCATGTCTCTCACACACATCTTTTTAATTTTTTATACAAAGTTTGCTTTCTGTCTATCTTTTCTTTTTTGGAACCCTGATTTCCTTTTCTTGGGGAAAAGCATCACAGTGTAGGTTCGTGCCCCAGCATTATGAGCAGTGACTCTCTCAGCTCTAGCTGCGTTTAGAGACAAATCCAGTAGTGCAGGGGCGGACTAAACCATTTTGTGCCTGTAAGGGGTGAGAGGGGCCTCAGAGAGATTCTGCTTTTTTTTTTACACACTGTTAGCCAATTTTAATTAAGTAAAAGCACTGATAACTAAACAATAAAAAACTGCAAACAAAACCAAACTTTTCATTTCAGACTTTTCGACTTTTTTTAGTCATGTAAGTTAATAAATGTAAAGATAAAATGATAAAGCATAACTGTCCCACTCTACCACTCTAATCATTATCAGTGTTGTTTTTATACCACCCATAACTTTTAATAATACCCTTTGTTAGCCTATTTTAAAAAACAAAGTGCTATACCAACAGTTTATGATGAGTGGGTGCGACCAACATGTTCACCAGCTCCTCTGATTAGCACTGTTATTTCTTTTTCTGTTAAATGTCAGGTACACAAAGACACAGCCTATAAACCTACACATACTCATTACCCATTAGAGCAGTGTTTCTATGGTAACAAAACAGATCACACCCGCTGACAACTGACAATAGTTTGCATCATGGTAGAAAATAACACAAGTGTAATTAATAACATTAATAATAGCTGTATTCCATGTAAGGTTACCAGCTTCAGGCTATTGTGCATGCTGGCTCACTGACATGGCTTATTGAGACACGTCAATGGAGTGAAACCATAATTACGGCTGTGCTTTTCCTGCTATGACAAGTCAAAATGTCTGCTGTGAAAAAGGTCTATTAAAGATGAATCTTAATTTCTGGTTTGTTCACAGTGTTGTGAAACTTTAGAGAAAGAAAAGGCATTTTAGAAACCTCCCCAAACCACTGGAAACAGTTCTGTGTGTACACGAGTGTTTACATGAAACCAGGTCTGATAAGGTACTAAAGAAAAAGTCCCAAAAAAAGATGCAAGAGGATACATACTAGGCATATTTTGATGTGTATGTCCATTGAGAAAGCGTCAGTATTTGACCAGTTGGAATGAAAACATGATGGCTGGAGAGGTAGGCACTGCTGAGGGGCCCTTAGCAAGGCACCAAACCCCCAAATCTGTCCAAGGATGCTGTATGGTTGACCCAGCACCTGCATTTCCCTTTATTTTTTTCCCCATCTCATAATTTTAAAGAGATAGCTCAGATTTTTTAAAAGGGAGATTGTATGAGATACTCATCCATAGACCGTATAGATGTCAGTCAGCACACCCTCAGTTTGGAGAAGCAGGCTGAGTCCAACATAGAGCAAAGCAATCTACTGCTGTGAGGGGGCCAGCAACAACAACATATTGTAGCCACCTTAAAAATGTCTCACCCAAAAGAATCAATTTCAGTTGAGGTGTATGCTATATTAAGAATATTATAATCTGTTTTCCTTTAATGTCAGACAGTGATTTCTCGCCATTCAAAGTCAGACAAGACCATAGATCGGAAACTTAAGCTGTTGATGGCTTCCTCGTCGAAATGGGTTGTCTGATGGAAAGGTAAAGTGGTTAAAATACCCTCAATATAGCATGCACATCATTTTTTTTTAGGTGGCTAAAATATGTTTTGTTGCTGACCCCCATCCACAGAAGTACATTGTTTAGCTTTCATGTCGGACTCAAGCCTGCTTCTCCAGACTGGGGCTGTGCCGACGGACATGTATGTAATACACTGTCTATGGATAAGTACACCATACAACCCCACCACAAAAAAAAATCCAAGCTGTCCCTTTAATCTATCATTATTCTTTTGTTTCCAGCATTCCAAATATTTCTGTTTTGATATCGTTTCCAGGTGCACTGGGCTTAGTTTCCATATGAGAACTTGGTGTGTTAAGTTCAAAAGTCCAAAAGGTTGATATTTGTATTATTTACTGTTAAAAATGTGTGTTCATGTGTTTACTGTGAAATGACAAATCCACTTTCACAGTTCTTACATTGTACATATGTCATCAGTATCAGTGGGTGATGAAATAAGGATACATCTTATCTTTCAGCAACCAATCAAGCAAACATTATCTCAACCTTGAAAGTCCGTGGTGTAAAAGGTTTTTATTTTAAGATGTTTTGTTGGTGAATCAAAGCCGTTTCACACACTGTTGCTGTAGGGTTTGGTAATTTGACACCTCTTGCAATTAGGCAGAAAAACTCCATTTGACTGGGCTCCTGACACACACTGGCCTTACATTACTCTGCTTCAGTGCACAGAGAAATTAAGCAAATAAGTCAAATTGATGGAAAAGCAGCCAAGTGTTATGAATTACTAACAGGCAGCAACAGGCGACAGACTTCAATTCTCCTTGCACAAATTTACACCCACTTGATTGACTTGAATTTGCATTGACTTGATTGATTGAGCAGCACACAGGTTTTGAGTCAGACTTGTACTCCTGTCATGGAATCCAAATTCATGTTAGGCACTGACAATAGTAAGCGCTTGAAAAGCCAGTGATCATGGTGATTTTTCGAAAGACACTTAGAGGAATCTGTTGTCTAAATTCAGATCATATAGACTAATCACATAAAGTGTAAAGCAATGGGCCAATTATGTATGTAAATGTTGTCGCTCTCTTACTTTAGGGTATAACTGGCCTCATAGGAATGTGTCCTATAGTCAAAGAGTTTTGGGAGTATTCTGCATTGATTATGCCATATCAGATATCACATCATATCGTCACTGTAATGATGATACATCTTTGACAAAGCACTTACTGGTGCATAATCATCATTTTCTCTTGACTTACTCTGCAAGGATGCCAGTGTCCTCATGCAGGATGGCTGTCTTTCAGAGGCTTTGGGGACTTTTAAATCTAAAGTGAGAATACTGGTATGATATGTCCCTAGAAGACCTCAGGAATCCATTGGTGCCAACCATGTCTAGCTTGCCTAGCTTGAAGGGGGAGCTTGACAGAAGGGGGGGTTAAATAATGCTCAAAAGTTAGGCTAAATTTTGGTGAGGGAAAAAATGGCATGGCCACTTTTACGGGGGTCCCTTGAACTCCCATCTCAAGAAATCAGAATGAAAATGGTTTTTTTGGGCACCCACAAGTCTCACCGTTACATGCCTACTTAATGCTAGTTGTGGAGTATACCCATGCAGTTTTTTGCATGCAGTTCAAAGGTGTTATTCTTCCCTATTGAATTTGAATATTTCGGCATACTGGGGTTTCTAGTCTTGGAACTGCATGAATGGAGGATGACTGAAAAGCTGAGGTTTTTGTGGATTCAATGAGCCTAACTGTATGTATGTGTGCAGATGTTAGCCCCTGTAGTAGCCATTTCACTGTAGTGAGACCAGTTTTTGGAACTTGACCTTACTGTATAACATTACTTATTGTGACCTCATGGGTAATCACAGCCTCATGAAACTTTACAACTATACACTAGAGGACTCAGGCATTCAGGGGATGTTTGACTTTCCTATCCAAAATGAAAAAAAGGAGGCTTCTCAGCAGTTTCCAGGACAGAAGTGTTTGCCATCATATCCCCACCAAATGCATTTCTTGCAGAAATCTCCAAATGTCAAAAGTTTTTGATACCAGATCACAATATTGATTTTTCTGTGGTGTTCCTCAAGGTCTTGGTGTATCAATGTGATACTCTGTCGGGAATATTTGACCATTTTATCAATGCTCACATGGCACTAAAAAAGACAAAAATGGATCTTTGGTAGGGAGAGAGGCAGTTGACTGGAGTGCCGACAACTGAAGGCGTGCTTTATCAAATTATAAATGAAGCTTTGACGATTTTAGCACAGCATTGATATCAGAGGTGGACAGTTGCTACATGTTGATTGTCAAAAAGTTATGTGAAAGAACTGCTTCAGGTTTACCATGAGCACCCACAGAGTGTTGGCTTCTGATTTTGCATCTCATTATTCACCAGGTCCAATTTAACCCCCAAAGTTCATCCCCCACATTCCGACTCTGTTACGACTGCCGGAGGCACTCTGTTGCCATTTCAGTCAGTGTGCCAATGTCAACAGAAAGCATGAGCAGAGTGTCTCTTTTTCTATAATTACTGCCAAATTACACCGTCCATTCCAGGAAGCTTTCAAGGATATAATTAAGAAATTATTATGAAGGAACAGACCCCATAAAGTAAAGCATTCCGGCCTCTGCTAATATTTACTGTTCAGGAAATGCAAAAACAAAAGATGGTGTGCAAAGCGAGGCAAATAAAACAATCAAAGAGATGTGGCTGCAGAGGAACAGAGTGTTTGAGGACTTCTGAAATATTTTCGGTGGCCAATGGAATGACAGGGGAAATGTGACGAAGCCAAGAATCAACTGGAACACAATGCTGCCAATTGTTGTGAGCATGAAAGGGAGCATCTACACCAAACCTGAGATATGTGGTTCAAAGTCATGACTGAGTACGATGTGGTGACAAATTAAAGGACAAACCAACATAGAGTGTCTAAGTTAGTAAAGTAGTAAAGCTTCAGATGTAGATGAACAGCATTCTTCCAAAAGTTTTCCCACATTTGGCATTTAGATGATGGTGGAGAGCATTACATCACTCCAAAGTGTCTCACAGGCATACATGTTGTTTCCATCTTGTATGGCATTTCCTGTAAAGGAATACTATACTCACAAAATGACAATTTTTATATCAATTACTCATCCTGTTACCTTAAATTTGTATTTTTCTCACATGCCTCCTCAGTGAATGGAGAATCAAAAAAATATGGACATTCTTCATGAGTTAAAGCAAACAGGGTCTGCAGGGTGCTTTTTACAAACTCTCACACAACTCCTGCAGTATAATCCAATTGTCATATGTTCAGTGCCTCCCAAACACATGCACTTTCGCTAAAACAAAACAAAAAGTCTCACGCACGAACAAATTGCTGCGTAGGCACATACCTGCATTTGAACTCGAGCTCAAATGGACGCAAGTGCCCAGGCATGCTACTCATAGACTTAAGTGTTTTATATTTAAGACTCCCTCATACTTAAACAACAGAGTATTTTGATTTCCACTGATTTCCAAAATGACATAAATGACCCTCCCCAAAACGATATACATTACTATCCTAACAATCACAGTTTAAAACATGTCTTTAATGTTATGAAACAGTCACAATTATGCCACAAAAGTATGTGGTTTGGTTTAGGCAACAAAACTAGGTGGTTAGATTTAGAAAAAATCCCATCATGGTTTGGTTTAGAATAAGTAATTTTCTCACAAATGTTACGTAACATGTAATGGCACATACATCACTAGCATAGTATGCTACACATACTAGCATACTACGCTTTGTTGTTATTAAAAGAAGTTATTGTTAACTTTGGGGCACAAACACAGGTCTCCTGGGTGAAAGTCCTGACCCCTCCACTACCCCTCCAAGGGACTTCTTTGATCTTTAAACAGCATCGCTTTTGTACTACATCACCTCAATTCCTCCTCTGTTCCCGTGATAATTGCTATGGTCACTGGGGAGCTCTGTCTTACAATATACACAAGTATGGGTCTCAATAACCTGACTGCACCATTGACCTATATGACCACTGTTAGCCTTGACTGACTGATATGACAGCATAAATGAGACTTAGATTATTCTGCAGGAGTTGTATGACAGTTTGTAAATAGATGTTTTGATATAGTTTTACTGTTGTTAAAAACGGATCCTGGTACCTTTAATTCATGAAGACTTTTTGCCTTTTTTGGATTCTTCATT
>JAPZEB010000025.1:32045173-32065666 GCA_029783705.1 Chaetodon striatus | reverse complement strand
CTTCATTATCCTAACAGGCATGTGAGAAAAATTTCCCTCACAAATTCAAGTTAACATGGGGTGAGTAACTGATTTACAAATGCCCATTTTGTTGGTAAGTATTCCTTTCATTTGTCACCTGTCTGTATGCAGTAGCGCCCCAACAACAACAACAACCTTAACAGCAGAAAAGGGCTTGTATGAGAGAAGCAGATAGTGGCCCAAGAATGAGCCACACCCTCACACATCCACTGGTCTCATAACTTCATAGTCAGAAATGAAATACACATACTGTGTTTGATTTCAAGTATATGTTCGGTGTTTGTGTGTGTGTGTGAAAGAGAGAAACAGAGTTAGCCCCAGGAGGTGACTCAGTGCTGACATTAGCACATCACCTCTAACAGAAATCCAATATATTAGGCCTCAGTGCAGTTTCTCTGTATGGCTGACGCGATTAGGCCTCTCTGCGAGACACACAGTGGCCTGCAGACAGTCTTGCCCCACCGTCTAATTGGATAATTTAGGTGCTGGTCCAGCAGCCCTGCATGGAAGAATGTCCTCTGCCAAGAACAGGCCACATGGATGAAAAGCAGTCTGCCAGCACAGAGGAAATATATAAACACGGGCTTTTATGCACAACGCTACGAGGGGGAGGGTTCCTGCTTGATATTAACTGGTTGGGTTCCAAGACTATGAATACTGCAGAGATTATCTGTGATAACAGTCAAAGATTATAACTGAATAGATCTTGGGCAGCACAGTTTACAATATCAGAACTTTAAAAATGCTTATTTGACAAATGATGTTCAACATTACAACATTACAGTAATTTTATTTATTACTGCACTCTAACTATGAGTCTGGATGCATTTTTCATCTAATATAATCAATCCATTAATTTTACATATCAGTTTAATAAGGGGCACAACACACCAAAAATAAGCCTAATGAAGTCATCAGGATTATCTCGGCTTGGGGCTCAGAGACTTCACATTTCTAACAGAAACCCTGCGTTATAGACTGGGGACATGTCACATTGCATTATGGGAGCTGTAGGATTCATGGTTTCTGAAACTTGACCTATATACCAGGGACTTAAAGTCAGTATATCTCAGCCTCCGCTGCCTCAATTTTAACTGTTCTTCCTTCCTTTTTTTTTTTTTTAGTATTTCCCTTGCAAGTCCTCCAGCTTTATGGAACGGCAATACCACAATGTTGGAGAAGATATGTTGGAGAATATAGATTTTTACATTTCACCATAACGAAGATACAGACATACTGTAGTAGCACAGCTTATCATCTTTACTGTAAAAATACCAATCAATACATTGACTCACTGTTAGAATCTGAGCTATGGTTAATGCTGATTAAGAGGGTAAATTCATTTAAGCATACATATTTTATGGCTGTCCAATCAATATTTCTAGATTGTAATTAGATCAAATAAGTATGTGTGATGTGGACAAATCCATAGAAAATGATCACCAGCTCTGCAGTTCATCTCAGCTCTATGGAGCATTTAAGCATCTCTCAGCTTGGTTTTATGATTTTTGGTTCTGATTATTAGTTTTCTGATTTGCAACGTTACTGTTTTAATTCAGTCTCACCCACTGTACATTAGCTGATCAGCACCAAACAACTGACAGGTACATTTTAGCAACTGGTGAACGTTGTTAACTGAGCAGCTAAGAGGAAAAAAATATATATATTTTTTTAACCCCAACAGGAGTCAGTAGAGACCAAAACAAAGTGAAAAGGAGAGTGAAATTTGGACCTAATAAACACTAAGTCTGCAGGCAGCTGTCTTTAATTGTGGTTGCCATAACAATTGTATCAGGTAATAATAGCTGTTGTGTTTAAAGCTTGTTGTTCCCACCCCAATTAATACAGTTTTAAAGGGTAATTACACCCTAAAATCCCCCCTAGCATATATAGAACGGTGGGGTAACAACGGTAGGGGACGTGGTTTCATGTACAATGTCATTTTTTCTAAAATCAAACCAAGCTTGCTAATGCTAACACAACAAGCAGCAATGTGTAGGCTGCACAAACTGGGGCTATGATTAGCCAGTCTTCCTTTTTTCATACTTGTCGCAGCAGCTGCTGCCACATTAGGGGGTTCAACATATATAATGGAGTCTTGTCTATTTCATCAGCTAGGAATGAGACAAATAACTGGGCTAAACAAAACTTTTAAAACTAAGCAGACAAATACAAACAAATCTTGATCAGACTTTTTTTTTTGTACACAATTGGTTTTGTTTGAAAAAACAAAATCACTGTATTAACCAACAACATCCATATGCTAAAAGGAATCTATATCTATGTCTTAATATTTTGTGTACAGCATAGACTGTATAAAATAATGGACAAGTAATTGTCAAGTCACCCACTGGTTTGAGGACTCCCATTCTGAAGCCTTAAGTTTAGCATTTCAACTGTCGCCATCTATTTTTTTTTGTGCCGGAAGTGGCCATATTTGGACAAGTGGGTGGAGCTGTGGAGGAGTGAGGGGTGGATGTGACAAACAAACTGTGGTAACACCTTGCAGACAGCCTGTCACTTTAACAGCCCCGCCATTAACTATGCGCAACATTAAGTCTTAATAACATTTAGATGGGTGAGTTATATAAAAATTCACCTCTGGTACAATTGTCATGAATGTTGACAATAGCTATTGAGACCAATACCATTTTTTGTGCCAGGCCAAAAACATGTTTATTTATGCTGTAAAATTGGATCCTTTAACATGAATCTCTAGGAACTGAATCACTTCCAGAGCCGGGCTCAAGTGACCATCAGAGGAACCACATTTTTTGGCACTTCTGCTTTGGCTTAATTTTTCAGTTACAGAGGCTGCTGCTTGGTGTACAACAAATAAACGAATAAATAAGTAAATCAAACAGTCAAAATGAGTGTGGAGTTCCTCTTTAAAACCATAACTATTCAATAAGCAAATATTTCCTCATCATGGTGGTAATCAAGGTGGTTATGTCATGGCCTACAGCAGGTGAGCCCTACACTTTTACAGGAGAGTGTCATGCTCCTATATGGTTTTTCTTTGTATTTTGTTCCTCGACACCTCTTGCAATTAGTAGTTTGTGAAAGTCTCTTAAGCTTAAATTAACCACAGGCCTTATCTCAGGCATCACACAAAAAACCCAATAATGAGCCCCGTGGACTTTGAGATGAGGGAACAGGGAGTGCTAAAATGCTAACTCATTTCCAGGTTAGGAGCCTGTGGCGCTATATTACTACCTAAGCAGTGACCTCCGTTGAACATTCTGCAACTCCCTCAGTATAGTGGAAAAGTAACTGTACATTTATGTGTAAACATGTATAAAGTCCTGTTAGCAAGGTTAGAACCAGCACTATTTCAGCCTTGTCCACCATTGCACAAAATGTCACCTGTGACGCTTCACAAAGGAGATAACATCTTGCATTTTGACTCAAAGCCAAAAACTCTTTTCTACACATCAACACTGAAACACAGAGTTTCTGAAAACCCTGAGCAGACTTTTACAAAAGTTCAATTTTTAGTGACCTTAAACACAGTAAACAGTGTATGTGTGGACAAGGCCTCAGTGTGAGGTCATTTGTTCGTTGCTTCATTCCCTGGTTTGTTTTTCCTGCCTGTGATCCTTGTGTCATACCTCTTTGTTCTTAGTTTAGCTTGGTATTTCTCCTTTGTTTCTGGATTTATCTCAGCCCACTTCTGCAGTTTTTTGTTGCCTGCCGGTTTTGATTACTGAAACCAGCTTTTGTTATTAGAGCTTGCTTTTGTTTCTTCAACCTGCCTGCTTGGTGCCTTGATTTTGGGTTCTTTTTGAACAAAACCTAACAGAGAGGCCACAGCTGGGTTGTGACTAGATACTAAAAGTTTCCACAGACTAAAGTCATTTAGTTGTAGACCAACATTTTGAGGATATTCATCAATGTCTTGTGCTCTCAAACAGCTGGTGAGTTGGCTGGTATATAAGTTAGAATGGATTGGCAAACTTTGAGTGTTAATACAGAAGAGTGTGTGCAGTCTGTTCCCTGTAATGCGGCCTATTTCTATTCTGAAACACTTGTAAACAACCATGCCCCTGCCCGCTGAACTTCACCTCCTCTCGCATAATTGTATTACAGTAATTGATGAAAATTCAAGTCTGCAGTGGTCAGCTCCAACATCTTTGATGAATTGAGGCAGTTCCTCAACATCAGCACTGACTCTGTAAATTAAATGAGACAGCAAGATTGATTTGTATGATCAGAGGGAGGCTAGTTAGTGACTGCAGTCTGGTAAACAACATCCAGCCTATGCAGAAATACCTCGCTCTCTTTTAATCTGTTCTGTAGTGATTGTCTGAAGTCATGGAACATTTCTTTTATATTATGTAGGACACACACAACCACCCAAATCTGGATTTTCTCTTGTCTGCAAGCAGCACTGATAGCAACGCATGGATGATGAGGGGCAGTGACAAAATGTGTTAGTACTGCAGAGACTTGAATTTTTCGGTCAAAAACATTCAGCATTCATCCCCTCCTATTAGAAAGAGGGGTAATGAATTGCATATGAACATTATATAAGAATGTTGATTTATGATCAACTTTCTTTACCAATGTACTTGCTTAGCTGGAGGAGTACTACAGACAATGCACATCTGGAGAACAATGTTTTCAGCCACAGCAGAGAAGTCTTGAAAGTTGGTGACTACGGATTAGTTCCTTGATGACATTAAAGAAAAGGATACACCGAAGGGCTTATTTATTTACATTTGAAAATGGATTAGTTCATTTCAAACATTGTAACCATCACTGCCCACACATTTCCATTGGTCCTTCATGTTGGCATAGATAGATCCACAACATGGCACTAATAGGCAGAGTCAAAAGTTTCTTGCAACAACAAACATGGCAACAATGGAGGAGGTCGTAATATTGTTCCTTTTACCGGAGGTAGTGTTGTAGACGTTGGTGGTCTGTGAGGCCATTAAATTCTCCTGACTTGTGGACGGAGAATTCTTTTCACTTAAATGTCTTCTTTATGTCCTATGGTTGTGTCTTGCTTGAACTACGCTACACTGCCCCCACAATTTCCAGTGGTGCTGCTCCGTTTAATTTGTAACTATAAGCTTTCAGAAAACATGCCCAAATACAGACGAAATAAAGTATGGACAGAAGGCTCCATCTGTGTCCATATATCTAGCACTGAGCAAAAATAAGCCCTAAGAGTCAATGGGCTTGTGTGACAATATCAACACTAATGAAGAATGAAGGACTACTTAATGAGGTATGGGATTTTTTTTTTTTGGAGACTGGCCCAAAATTAATCCCAAATTTGTTAAATGACGATTACCATAAAACAACAAATAGTTTTGCAGCTGTCTGTGCTAACACTCAGACACCATTTCCACCTGGTTTTAACTTGTCTCAACTGTCCCTGAACTGTGACTGGATCCAACTATAATACTCAGGTAGGCAGAGTTGGTAGACATGGTTTGTCTCAGGTAAATGGAAACTATGCCATACTTATGGCATATGGTTTTTTTTTTTTTGTTGTTGTTGTTTTTTTTGTGGCAGCCTTTATGTCTAAGACAAATTTCCCCTGGGAAAATTAAAGTAACCTTGAATCTTGAATATTGCAATGAGTATGCGTACACTAAGAAGGATTTCAAAATGCATGGGGCTATACAGAAGTAAGAATGAGTCCGACCATTTGGAGGCAGCGTCATTTCTCATTGAGCAGCTGGAGGGGCACTGGGGGCACCATGGATACAGTTCACAACCACATAGTACATATCACAGGGAGTTCACCCAGGACAGACGCCAGGATGAAGTGACTGAGGGCATAGTAAAAAATTGCAAGGGGGTGATTTTCTTCATGAAATAAAATTCATTGATTTAACCATGTAATCACCTCAGGTCCCTTAAGAGTCTCCCAAATCAATGCTGCTGTACTGGCTCCACAAATTTTTACTTCCTAAGATCTGATCACAGTGCAGACGTGGTCTGACTAATCTGATCGCATTCCAAATGCAAAGGGTTCTGCCGCATTTACATCTGCATTAACATGTTTTCCTTATCCACGTGAAACCACAAGATACTGATTACGTTAAAACCAGGCGGGTATGGAGTCTTGGTAGAGTATATGCCAGAAGTGAGAGTCAGGCAAGTCTTAAGCAAGTCCTAAGTCACTGTGGTGAAAATTAAGCAAATCAAGTCAAGTCCTTGTTATAAGTCAAAGCAAGGAGAGTCAAGTCATCGGTCAGGTCAAGCAAGTCACAAGTCATGTCATACTCAGAAACTCATTTAAAAACATTTAATCAGGTACTATAAGTACTAATCTAACAGCCTACCTCTACTCCTCTACATTTATCTGACAGCTTTAGTTACTAGTTACTTTACAAATTAAGTTTTTGCACTCGAAACATATGAGAATGTACAAGTACAGCTGGAACTATGGGTGAATTATTAATTTAACAGAAAATACATTTGCCACTATCTTAGAAATCATCTAAGTTGTTTTTAATGCAAAACATTTAATGGTTCCAGCTTAAAAAATGTGAGGATTTCTTTTTGCTGCGTTTGCAGTTTATTATTTTACCATTTTAATTTTGAGGTTTGAACTGTTGGTTGGACAAAACAAATGTTCTGAATGTGTCACTTTGGGCTGTGGGTAAGTGTGATGCTATCTCTCAAGCACACACGCATACACTCACAGATAGTGAACTTATGTTGGGACAGCAGGCAGGAACAGTTGTTACACACTGTGGCAGTATCAAAACTGCGTACAAATAAGAGGAGAGCCTGAGCACGGAAAACTAGCAGCGCATGTAACGGCTCTCACAGTATCACGCAGATTGAACCGAATAAAAGCACACGGTTAAGCTTATGATGCAGCTGTATATGTTCCTCCGAGGAGAGCTGGGGGCAGGAGGAAGTAGTAGCCAGGGCATGAATATCAGCTGGCGGGTCCTCCCTCGCTGCAACATATGCGTCTTCATGTTTTAAAAACAGAACCTGACTACTCAATATCTAGAAAAGCACAAATATTAATTAATACATTCAGGTTCTTTTAAGTCATCTGTCTCAAGTCAAAGTCAAGTCTCAGGTCATGAATACCAAGTCAAAGTCAAGTCAAGCCTTTCATCAGTGTTAGTCAAGCCTCGGCTCGAGTCGGACTCACATCAAGTAATGTGACTCGAGTCCATATACTGTACTACAATCATCTAGGAGGCTTTATGCAAACATTTAAGCAGACACTATATTGAGAGGTATTAGTCTAGCAAGTGAATCCTTTGTAAGAAGACTTATCTGTAATAAAATGTTGGTTGGTATATTCTAGATGTATTTTAGGTGAGTTACAGGGTATCAGCCTACTGTGCAGGGCTGTCACTTTATTTTTGAAAAATTGTGGAAAAGAAATAATTGAGTTATGATCCAGCCTAGTTAAAAAGTTACAGTGTAAGTACAACTTTTACACTTGAACAAAGATAAATGTGTTTGCTGACTATATAAAATGCAACAGGCTTTACGTTTTTTCTCCACACTTCCTCAATTCTACAGTGTAGGTAAGGGTTTGGTAACATGAGGTGCACTCAAATCAAGTCAGACAAATAAAATGGTGGTTCTCATTTATCCAAAAAGAGCAGTGATGTTGAGTTGTGTAGTCTCTCATGTGCTCCATCTTTACTTTGTATCATTTACTTTTTACTTTTTTTTTTTTTTTTTACTATTTTTGAGGGTTTAAGGCACAGACCATGAACTACAATGTCACCAGTGTGGTTCAGACAGCAGACCTATGTATGTGTAATGTCCCCCATCTCTTCCATCATTTCCTGTCAAATCTAAGGTAAAAAAATATCAATCATGAAAATTAGCCAACAGGCTAATCTAGCATACACGTTGCGTATTTGTGTATTCATTCAGGTGAGACATACTGTAAACAAAACTAAGTAATAATGTCAGTATGAGTGAGAGTGACAGAAAGAAGCTGCTGATGTTCTTGTTATTGATTTCAGGAGATTGAAGCCTGGTGCAAGTGAAGGCCCAGGCTGCTCCACAGCTCTTATCAATATGACAAGGACGCCTCCTCAGATTCCAATTTCTCTCCTAAATATTAACTCATTAATCATAGCTGCTGTCCAAGATGGATTTTAATTTTGCATAGAACATGTCTCCCTCCACCCACCGCCCCCCGCCCCCAGCCCCACACCCAAACACCAGGAGATTAGATTCTTTGTCCTTGCTATGTTTCTGTCATTGTCTCTCCTACTGTCTGGTCTCTTCTGCTCGATGGTGGTGACATCCCAGAGGTCAGTGTCATCAAGATCATATAAAGCTCTCACAATGTATCATTATAACATTTTCATTAAAAGGACATTAGACACTGATAACAGATACCACATGTGCCATAAATGAATAAAAGCTAGTATTCAAATAATCAGCAAGATTATAATAATAAGGCATTAACAAAAAAAAAGGCTGGTTGATAGAAAAAGGCTGGGTAAAAACCACTAAGTACACTGAAACTTCCTATTATACTTACATATCTGCTGCGCTTACAGTTTAAATCTGTGTTTAGCATAAGTGGCAACCTCCAGGGCTGAAATGTGAAGCAAATGTGCAGTTCTTTGAATGGCCACATGAGGCTGGCTGCAAAAGCTCAATCCCCATAGATCCCCACACTAAAATACCCAACCTTACAGCATAATACACATGTTCACAGCTCGGTACATGAAACGGTTTGGTCTCTATAACTAATTTCACCTTTCATGACAGCTGTACAGGGGGTGGATTTTTACATAACTCACCTATTTAAATGTTATTAAAGTTTAAGGTTATGCATCATTCAAGGCATAGCTTAAGGTGACAGGTGGGTGCCGTCTGTTGTCAAGTAGCAAACATGGCGACAACGTTAGTTGGCTAACAATGGCATAACCCCAGATTCACAGAGTACAGACATAGCAGTAGCTGTTGCTATTTCAGTGTGTTTTCAGTTCATAAAATTAAATTGTAACATTTTTGTCGCCTGAAAACAGGTGGAGTAACTTGTACTATAATGGCTGATGCGCTAAATTCAGCATGACCACACCCTTAACTCCATCAGTACAAGAATCGTGTCACACTCACCAATCTGCTGCTCTGCTCTCTGTTTTCAATAGAAATACTGTTTTTATTGACTTTTCATTAGTTTCAGTCACTATGAATTCTACTCACCTTTTTCTTTATTGTTTTTTGACCACTGATAAGTTACTGTCATTGAAACTCATCACTCCCTGCAGCTGTTTCACAACAAAAGCCTACCAGCAAATCAAGAGATATTAATTTTGAGACAGGTTTCAACAGTTAAGTGGGTGACTTGCAAAGATTTATCACATCATTGCTCATTTATTGTGCTTCTGACTAACATTTCACCACATTAAAAAATATTGACCACATAAGCATTAATTAAATTTTACGTTGCATTTTCAAACAAATCGGAACTAAAGGAAGAAGCAATGCGTACCAAAATCATATAAAAAAACAGTTTAACATTCATATATGCTGCAGGTCCTGTTATGACATGACACCTCACTGTTTATGGTTGTCATACTCACACAAATCGCTTTCTGGCATGGCAGTTTTTCAGGAGCAAGCGATGGAATGATTTGACACGGTAAACAGAGCTCAAAAACATGCTAATATATCTCAGCCCTCGACACAGTTTGAGATGACTGAATCTAACCGACCGCTTTTGCCTCCTTGTTGAAGACATACATCCATCATTGTTCCATGGCACATCTAGTCATTGTGGTATTGCACATTTCTAACATTATATTTATGTGATGTGGCTCTCGGTCAGGAAAGTCAGATCTGCAAGTTGTTCCTTTTCTCCACACACGAACAGCGGGCTCACATAAGCCAATTTAAATTTTTAAGAAAAATCAAGAACTACACGTAATACTTCACATATTACTTATCTTTAAGTCTGCAGACCACCTGCTGGCTTTTACTGTGAAGACTAAGAATAGATTTATATTAGATTATATTATATTATTTAAACATGAAATCTAAAATTGCTAAGCCCCCATAAGTATGTGTGTACAATCATGTTATATTAGCAGTTGGGTGGCTCAGGGTGCAATATTCTAAAATACTTTTGGGAACACTGCACTAGACAGCTTTTAATGTGACAGATCTGTACATGGAGTGTTAAGCTCCATGTACAGAATTAACAGCAAAGTAGCACCAACAGTTATTATAGGGACGAGCGAGTACACCATTACCTCTACCTGTATCTGTTCAACCCACTAAATTATCTGTATCCATATACATACTTGGGTGAGGTTTATATCGGAAGTGGGTGTGGTCTAACCAGAAGTTGTTATTTTAAGCCTGAAATTGATCACAAGTTGCTCTATTTAGAGTTAATTAGATAACTACTAACAGAACAATCTCAAAATCAAGCCTCACATCATTTTTGAACACTATTTATATATATATATATATATTTTTTTTTTGTAATAAACTTGACAAATAAATTTGAACTAATAAATAATCACAACAACATGCAAGCAATATTCAGTATGAAGTAAACCAACCAAAACATCAAGATCCACTTTACAAAAAAAGTCAATTAAAAAGTAATTTATTGGGCTCTGCACCTCAGGTTGGGATACTGCATACCCACTAGTTTGAACACTTGCTTTATGGAATTAGTTCTTGTTCCCTTTGTTTTTATCATGTGTGTACTTGTTTTAAATAATCTCTTTTAAAAAATACTAAGTAAAATCCATTATCTAGAGTTTTGATAATCAACACAACTTTATTTTTTATTGATTTTTTTTCTTCCCTCCCTTTCTCTGACTACACAGCTCCCACACAGGAGCACATGGCTAATTATTATGCAGACTGATGTAAGTGCAGCCAGTCAGAGGCAGCATAGGACCTCATTCTGCTGCATGTTTGTTTTCGAGATAATAAAATTGATAGAAAAAAAAAAAAAAAAAAAGTCCTGTAATAGCACACACAAACATCACGCTATTCAAAGTTCATTTTTAAAAGGTTTTTGGGCTTCATAATTATGAGCATGTGATCAACAGACGTCCCTGCACTGTAACTGGTATGGGCCAAGTTCTACAAGTAACTCAGCTGACCTTAAATATTTTACAAAATGAGGAAGGAGCGAACCAGTCGAAGCAAACCCGACTGCTATAGAAGCAGTGAGAGTTGAGCTGTAAATCCCTCTGGACCAAGCGGCTGCCTGTGACGATGATGAGATTGTGTTTGTGTGACCAGAGCTGCAGCAGTGAACTCTATATGTGTGGCTGGCCTGTTGCAGAACAATGTGGACACAACTAAAATGAGGATTTTCCTTCATCCCCAGTATGAATATTGACTCATTCTACTCAGAAAAGACTCCGTTCTGGATACTGGTTTTATCCAAGTATTCGCCTCAACCCTCTGCAATTATTTCAGGAACAAAACAATATATTTTTGAAATAAGCCCTTAAATAATGGCCTTGTTCACTCTGCAGCTGAGGTCCATAAAGCCTTCATGGCTTCATGGCCGAAAATAGTTTTCAGCAGTTAAGAATTTTACCTAACGCTGCAAGCAGCAATCAAGTATAAATGACTGTGGATATTATCTCAACCGTCACTTTGAAGCTATATTAATACTTTTTCGTTGTTGGGGCAGAATGTTAGAATGCCATCAATCCAGTTTCTCAATATTCACACTTCGTAATTTTTTCCCCCCAAATCACCCCTGTCTGTATGTTTCACTCTTTGTCTCGCTCTAGGTCTATACGTGCCAAACCAAACTTTTTTTTCCCTTTGACTGGAGCAATGAACGTTCTGCTTTTCATCGCTGTAACACAAGTGTACGTACCCATCTAAATGCAAATGTCCAAACCTGCATTGCAGCCTGCCAAATGTTTCCCTCTTACTTTCTCCCTCGTTCCCTTGCTCAATGCTCACGCTCCAACTTGCACACACTATTTTCTTGTCTTAAACAAATAGGGCACTTAAGAGCAGGGAGCAAATAAGTAGTGCTTTGAATCAGGTCACAGCGGCAGTAAAACTTAACTGTTCAATATGTATTCTTTACTCCGTTTCTATCCTGGCACGCTAGCCACTCTCTCTCTCTCGCTCTCTCTCAGCAGACTCCGAACTGCTCTCTATCGTACATGTTGATGTGTGTGCGTGGGCCGGGAGGGGGAGGAAAGCTGTGAGCGACACTTTTAATTTTCCACATGCTGCATCAGTGTCGTAGCAGTGATAGCGTGGGGTTAGCGTTTTCCCAGACAAGAGCTGCGGAGCTGTCCAACACACTCAGCACCTTTCACTGGGGAGCAGTACACTGACTTTGTCAAGATAAAAAACACTGTGGCCGGCCGTGGAACTTTCAGAGGGGACATGGTGTCTCTAAAACATCCAGTCAGAGTACCAGGAACTACCATAATGTGCTTTAGACTAAAAGTGGGTTTGCCATTATGCATTGGATAATTACAAATTGGATCTGGATCTGGATGCAGTTTGACAGGTTGTCTGAGGGGGAATGAAACTGATTTGAGATCATTTGAAAATGTTGTGTTTAGAAAACCTAAAATAACAAAAAACTGAGCTGAACAATGGCCATTTTTTTGGCCATGAAAATGCTCAAAACAAGCCTGAAGCTCAGCTAATGGCTGAAAAAAGAAACCATATAAAGGCCCATATCATTGCGGGTTAGGGTGCAAGCATGGTCAGATGACAAATCAACAATATAATGGATCTCACCTGTCACTTTCGTACCAGGATATACAGGTCTGGTTGGTGGTGCCCTAATGGATGGGGAACAGACAAAGAGCACATAATCACAAGGATGAAAGAATACTTGTAATGCAGCATAATATTATAATAGCTTACTGTTTGAATATTTATTTTAAGACAAAAGTTACTTACGTTGTACAGGTGAGAGAATTCAACTACAACTGGAGCAGAAAGGGAGGCTGGGGTGGGCTTGATGGTCACTGACAAAACCTTGGAGTTAAGGACCGTGCTGTTTCTAGAGGAAGAAAGGAAAACACCAGTTAGTAATCCGTACATAGCCACAGTGGTGTTTCAAGCTAAATGCTAGCATTAGCTCACAAACTTGGTGGGAATCAATATCATGGGGATTCATCTCATGGGGGACCATGACTGAACCACATTTTATAGCAATCAAACTAATGATTGTCAGCCAAAAATACCAATTGGCCAAATTACTAGGATACATAATATGGGAGTCATGAATGTCTGTGGGTGTCTGTGGCTCAGAGGTAGAGCAGGTCATGCACCGATCGGAAGATCAGCGGTCGATCCCCATCTCCTCCAGTCCACATGTCCAAGTGTCCTTGAGCAAGATGTTACCATGATTCTTCCATCGGTGTGTGAGTGTGTTAAAAAACTGAGTAGCAGGTGGTATGTATGGTAGCCTCGGCCACTAGACTCGTAGTGTTAAAAGCACTTTGAGTGGTTAGGTGACTAGAAAGGTGCTATACAAATGCAGGTCCATTTACCATTTACAAATTGTTGTGGTAATCATTTTGGCAGATTGATTAGATAGTTCACCTAACAAGTGAAAACTTTGACCTGTTGAAAAAAAATCCCCACCAAAATCATATGGACCCATCGTCTGGGTACCATGAGTATCTGCACCAAAGTGCATAGCAATCCATCCAACAGTTGATCAGACATTTCAGGTAAAAGCATCTTGCGATGGCACTATTGGAAAAGTCAAGGGTGCTCAAAAGTCAACAGGATTCATCCGCTTGGAACCATGAATGTCCAACACATTTTCTCTTTGACAATGTCACATCGATGTTTGGTCATGGTATCTCCACACTGATTAGTTGTTGATGCTTTGCAACGCCATGTCAACTTCAGCCTGGTACATGCATTGTTTGTTTTCAAAATACACTTCCTGTATTCACAGGACATGTACAGTTTGCATACAGTCTCTTTAAAAATAAACGCACTACGTCAGTACAACACAACGATCTTAGATTTTTTCCCTAAAAAAAAAAACATGCATATGGTTATGTCTTGCCAGCACTCGCACGTGGTTGGGTTTAGGAAAAAACAACAGGGTTTGGTTTTACAGTGTTAGGTGAAGCGAACACTGGCCTCTGGAGTAAAAGTCAGTGGTTGTTGGACCTACCCACCATCATTCCCACCTGCCCCACTCGGACTTCTGCGGCCTTAACTATCATTGTTATCTGACTGTGTTTCCCCCTGATGCTGCCCAGTGCCATTAAACAATAAAGGCCACCAGCCGCATATCATGCCAACATGAAAGGACACCTTTTTCCGTTGGTGCCTGAAGCTAGAAGTCACTGACCAAGCAGCAGTTTCTGACAACTTTGGAGTGAAATTTGGTTGAAATGTACATACAAAGTTTCGCCTTAATAGTTACTGGGATGTTATTGCTTGACCAAGGTGGTGGAACGATCAACCATACATGACCATTCCTAGAGCCAAAGGCCAGTGAGGCTAAACATTATGAACAGATAAAGGAATACTGATTGCAAACAATGGCATTCATAGACACTTGTATAGAAGGAAACATGCCCCACACGTGAGATTTGAAAAGACAGATCGACTTTGCCTTTAGTTTAGGAAAGGTCACACACTTGTCACAAAATATAAAAGCACTTCATTAGAAGCCATTTACACAGCGACAGCTGTCACCAGTCTGCTTAATAAAAAAGCATCAAAATCACCTTGATTGCTTATTCAGCAATATGTAACAGATTACTAACTCATCAGCCTCTGATGAGCTTGCCACAATCTTTGAGCTCTGCTCCAGAGCAAATAATCCTAGCTGCCAAGTAAACCCTAAAGACTTTGAGGATTTCTCCAGCATCTGAAGCAGTCTACATTGTTTTTCAATAGCTTATCTTATAACATTTTTGGGGCATTCTATTTTACATTCTCCCTACCTGTTTAGTATGCATTGCAATTTCTGCTTTTCATAGGTACTATCAATCATGTGGAATGAGACAATCAGGAAAAAGTGAATTGCTACTGGAAGTACTGACACCGAAAGCTTCCAGTCGGCCAAACATGTTCAACAGCCCATGCTCCGTATTCCAGTTCCTCACATCATCACTGTATCCTGTACGCACAATCGCCCTCTCTCCATTCCAAAACACAATCAGTCAACTTAAATGTTTGTGTCATATAGTCTCTTGCCTCAAACTCATCTCCTTTTCCTTGAGGGGGGAATCAAAAGCAGAAAAGGAGAGAAGACAAGGATGAAAAGATAGAAAAAAAAGAGTGAATTGGAACTGAGAAATATGGAGAGCAGCAGCAATCCAAAGATTCAGAACAAACATGTGGGCGGACTGAAGAGAGTGAGGGTCCGCTTCATTCCCCTGCTTCCCTATGTTACCAGTTCATTATGTGCTTTTACCACATTATCATAATGGGCAGCTCCTTACCATCGTAACCACAGTCATAGATAACAGAATGTTACTCGCAGAAGCGAGCATGCAATCCAGTATGCACACACACATACAATTACTCAGAGCCCCACGTACACTGCTGTGTTCAAATGTATGTTAATCATCATGCGAGCAGCAACTTCCTCCGAGAAATCCCTTTACTCACGGAGATAAAAGACATACATGAGGCCACCCACTGCTAGTGTGCTGCTGTTTCAGCATCAAATCCTTGTTTTCATTTAACTGGGAACATTCACTGCAGCGCTGATGTAAAATGCCCTGACTTTGCTGTGACAATCCATAACACTCAGCACAGTTTTATAGTAGAACCAGGAATATGGTTCAACAATTACACAGCATCGGTGACTGTATTTCAATGTCTAGCTAGTTTAATAGAGGGCATTATATACAGTTTAGTATTGTATAATCATTGTTAACAACTGGTGTGTGATTAAAATACTCGCCCTTACGCCTTTAAGCAAATTGGATGCTTTTGTTTTTCATTAAAAGATCACCTGTGTTGATCTCATTGGATTAGTTGGAGTAATATTAGGCTCAAGTTTCAAGTACCATTTATGACTGAAGAAATTATTAGATGACTTAAAGCTTAGTAGATAACTTTGATTAATCTACAGACGTAGCTGTCTCCGCATTAATATCCAGCTGACTCCTTCCAAGAAACACACCAGCTTCAGTCATTTGTGAGAGAGGGAAGAGGACATTTCCAGCTTTCTAATGATATTAGTATTGTTTTTGTACTCCCAATATTTAGCAAAACCCCTGTCATTACATAATGACTGTCACCAAGTAATTGATTTTGAGAAAAAGACCTTCAAAATTTGTAGAATGGCGGCTGCAAAGATATGTGACAGAGCCCATTGGCATTTCAAAGTGGGAGCCCATGCTGTACTTCAGGGGCTGTCTTGGGGTGAAAATCTAGAGAAAAGCTTAGGGACACTTTTATTTTGTAGCCAGTAAGGTAACAAACACAAGCATTCCCAACAACACAGTGCAGGAAGATGAGAAAATACTGTTTATGTTTGAAGAAATGCGGTCTATTTGATTAAAAAAGTTTGCAAACAAGCAGTGGAATTTACATGACAATGATCATAACTTGTGGACTACAGGAATATAATTAATCAGGTAATTAACACATGCTCACACTTTATGACCACGTGAAAGGTAGGAAATCACAACTTTTTTTTTTCATATCACGTTTACCTTTTCGGTAAAGTTATACTTTGGTGCTCTTGGTTTCTGTACATTTAACTGAGTGATTGAATTGTGGAGAATTTACCCAAAATAACGATGTGTAGCATGTCCATACTGACAAAGGTTCAGACAGTTAATGTTATATTTTGATGCACAAGGCTAAGCTGCTTGGTTAGTTAAAGTGTGTAACCAGTGGCAATCTGGTGCGTTTTAAGAGATTTAAATATTTTGAAAGCAATGATTTCATTTATTTTAAGTCAATGTAAAGCCTTTCATTCATAATTTAAGGAAAATATAGAGGACGGGGAGGCAGGGAGGGAGAGTGGTACTGAGTAGGACTGCCAAGTGAGTGTTAGCTGCTAGCTTGTCATCAAGCCTTTACAAGCTTCAAAACTTAATTATGGTCTGAATTTAGCGAAGAGCTGCATATTCTGAGAGCCAAGACATTGTTTATTTAAAATCAAACAAAACCCAAAATGACCAAAAATTAAGATGTTGTCATATATCCATGTTATCTCTAAATGAGCTGTTGCCACTTCTGATTAATTTTGACAGACTTTGCCACATGTGTTCAAACAAAATCAATTTACTGCAACTCCCTCCTGGCTGGTGTACCTGCATGTAGCATCAAAACTTTATATGTCATCCAGACTGCAGCAGCCAGGCCGGTCTTCAACCTACCCCAGTTTTCCCACACTACACTACTTTGCACCCTTTACTGGCTACTGGTGGCTACCACTCTATTGAGAACCGTCTGTACGCTGTTCTGGCTCCACAATATATTGGAACAAACTCCCTCTTGTCATCGGGACAGCAGAACCTCTACACATCTTTTGTCGCAGACTGAAATCTTTTCAGACAGATGAGTGTATATAAATAAATAGATAATAAATAAATACTCTATTTTTTATTGTTTCTTAATGTAGCACTTAAAGCAGTTGAGCACATTTTATAAAGTTAATGTACGTGCTTGATTCTTGCACTTTTTGTTTTGTACTCACATAGTTGAATGCACTTACTGGATAAAAGTGTCAGCTAAATAAATGTAATGTAATGATGACAAATGTTGGCATGACTAAGAGCAGGTGTGGCATGCCGGCGTGGTGGTTAGCACTGTTGCACATAGCAAGATGGCTCCTGGTTCGATCCCAGTTTCGGAAGCCCTTCTGTGCAGAGTTTGCATGTTCTCCCAGTGTCAGCATGGATTTTCTCCGGGTACTCCAGCTTCCTCACACAGTCCAAAGACATGTAGATTGTGGATAAGTTAGTTGGTGACTGTTTGACCTAAATTGTCCGTAGGTGTGAATGGTTATCTGTCTCTATGTGTCAGCCCTGCAACCCTCAAGAGGATAAGCAGATGGACTAAGGGCAGGGTGTATGGGTGGGTTGACAAATCATGTGACTTTAATGACGGAGATAGACTTTGCACCTGTTCATGCCAACGGTTGACATCTGTTTTAACTATGACCATGATCTTTCCCTTACCTTAACATTTCTCAAACTCAATCAATGAGCTTTCCCTAGCCAAGTCTTAGTCTTAGTCTTAATCATAGTGTTGGCAGTTAAGAAAACACAAATGCCAGTATCTGTAACAGTGATTGGTAACGGTTTCAGAAGGCCCTGACAAAAATGTTGTTCTGATCACTGGGGCATCAGATCAGAAACTGCAAAAAAAATGTATTCTTGTTAAGTTTAGAGGACTGTATGTTTGTTCATCCATCTGTCTCTCTGTGTCTCTACTTGTCTATCGAGTCTTTCAGTACCTACTTGTTTTTAGTCATGGCACATACATAATAACATGCAGCACAGGGATCTCTCTGGCTCTCTGGATCTCTCTATATATACTAAACTAGACAGGGAGTCTTCAGCCGTGCTGGGTGATCTGTGAGGCACTTAGACACAGTGGTGCTGTGAGCTAAATGCTAGCATGCTCATAATGATAATGCTAACATAATTACGTTTAGTGGGTATAATGTCTAGCATGCTCACATAGATCTAACTTTATTTTAACTTTATTTAGCATGACGCAAAAGAACAGCTGAGGATTGCTTTATGGTATTTGGTCATAAACCAAAGGGGATCACTAAAGTTATTAAAATGCATCCTGAAGGGGAGGTAGATGCCATAAAAAAATCTTATGGCAATCCATCTGGTAGTTTTTGAAGCATTTGACTTAAATCCATAAATGTCAGCCTGCTGGTAGTGGTAGAGGAAACATCAAAGTCAGTAGGATTCACCCTCTGGGAACCATGAATGTCTGCACAAATTCCATGGCAATTTATCCAATAGTTGCTAAGATATATCTCTTTCATGGTCTGTTTAGTTACTGTGTCATTCTTCAACTGCATCCACTGAAAGCTTTGGAAAAAGCCAGTAAGTAGATTTTAAAGGGACCCCCAATCAAAATACCAGTAGTGCTATTTATCAATCTAGATTGTTTTGGTGTGAGTTGCCAAGTGTTGGAGATATCGGCCATAGAGATGTCTGCCTTCTCTCTACTGTCATGGAACTAGATGTCACTTGGCTTTTGGTGCTTAAAGCGCCAAAAAAAATAAATAAATAAAAATAAAAACTCAACAGCAATGTCTCTCTAGTAATAAAACTCGATTTCTCAGGATAATCCACAGACCTTGTTGTGAGCAGTTCCATGTAGGAACTATTTTCTTTCTATTGAACTACACCCACCAACCATATCACTACTCAGATGGAAGTGTGCATCTACTGCTAGCTCACCTAGCACCACTGAGCTAGCTATCATTCACACCCAACCCATGACGGCATTCATTTTTACACCTCGAGCTGTCGGGAGCACAAGCCTCTTGTCCATGAGTCAATGCAGGCTTCTTTCTACGCGTTGATATGGTTGGTGGGTGTAGTTCAGTAGAAAGGGAACACTTCCTACATGAAACTGCTCACAAAGAGGTCTGTGGATTATCTTGAGGAACCGGGTTATGTTTTCTGGAAAGATACATTAGTGTTGAGTTTTTAAAATGGATTTTGTGGTACTCTGAGCACCACAAGCAGAGTGCCATCTAGTTTCATGATATTGGAGAGAAGGCAGATATCTCTATAGCCAATATCTCCAACACTCAGCAACTCACACCAAAATAATCTAGACTGCTAAATAGCACTACAGGTAAGAGGACAAATATTTACTTTTGATTTAAAAGTGAAATGAATTTCGCAATATTCCTTTATAGTGTCTATTTTGCTGCTAATGGCCAAGTAGCCTTGAACAAAAAATGAAATCCATTCCGTTGCATTTATATTAAGTATTCTGTGGACTGCGCCCAGTGCCCTGGTGCTCTGAACCAAACTGTAAAATACATTTGGTTATATTTGTGTCTCCTGGCTCCCACATCCTAATACAGCCCTTAAATATACCTTGAATATCCCCTGATATTAATGGACTATTATGACCAGATGTACACATGATTAACAGTCAACAAAACTTCTAACCTCTCAGTTTCAGCTGTAAAACAGTCAGCAGTCTTACCTCTGCAGAGTCAGAATGCTGCCCAGGTTTCTGTACAGAACGATGCCGGTTACAAACGTCGAGGACTCGTCTGCATCTGTGTTGGGAGGAAGCACACATACACAGAGCAAGAAAGGTCAAAGTCAAATAAGACAGGAGTGTTTAAAGGAGTGTTCGGAGAGACTGAATGGTTCAGCCTCTGTTAATACAGTGACCTGCTATAGAGGAGAATGCAGGTCAGCCATGCTGCCTCTGCTCCTCCAGCCCCCAAGAGCTCTTTACACTGGAGCTGGCCTACATGACTAGTCAGCTATAAACGCTGTCTCTTACGCTGCTTTACAGTCGCACACACACACACACACACACACACACACACACACACACACACAC
>JAPZEB010000025.1:32009080-32019572 GCA_029783705.1 Chaetodon striatus | reverse complement strand
GAGCAGCTAGGGTATGATTTATAGACAGACAAACACAGGCCCCCTGAATACACCTGAACAATATGAGAGAGAACTTCACTGAGACACTAAACTGTGCTGACTGCTATTAGTTACTCTGCTGTTTAGCTTTACTGGGATCATGTATGCCGATCCATGGCCCTGGGATAATGTTGCCATCTAAGTTGAGGAGTCTCCCTGCCTGTCTGCATGTAGAAAAGCCTGAGAACCCTGTAGAATCTCTTTTATTACAGGGGGAGTGACTTTAAACTGCAGGCAAAGTGAGGGTGGAAATCAACCCAGGGGCTGCCAAGTGCCTGAGGAGGGAAGTCAGGTGGGTCTTGTATGGGTGAGGCAAGGTCCAGGAGAGGGCTGGGCGAGCGCAGGAAGGTGGCAGTGGGGGAAGCATGGGGAGCGGGGCTTACCTGGACAAACAGCAGAGTTGTTGCAGGGTCTCTGCTCTCGCAGTGGCCCACTACACTGGGTGCTGTAGGAGGAGGACACACAGAAACGAGTGCGACTCTGCCAGCCCTCCCCACACGTGGCAGAACACACACTCCACGCTGACCACTCCTCACCTGAAGCTGAGTCTACTGAGGAGGTAGGGTGGGTAAAGGATAGGAGGATAGAGGGAGAAAAAAGAGGAAAAGGAAAGGAGAGGGCAATAACTAATTACCATGCAGGATGCAGCCTCTGTGGCCAAAAGAGGAAGGGTTGTGGTGTGATAAAGGGTGGATTCTAGCTGAGCCACATTTTAGAGGCCGCCTCCTTCAAAGGCCTCAAAGGTTCCTCCAAATGTGGCTGATACATGAGGCCTTATTTTGCAGACATGTCTGGTGGTCCTTGATGGCCCTCAGTATTCCAAATTATTGGTCACTTGAAAAGACAATGATAGGCACTTAATTGTCTGTAGACCATCTCATTTGGAAAGGAGCTGCAGGTCCAGCCCAACAAACTCCTTATGCTGCATCCTTCAAAGGAGGTGGCCCCTGAAATAGACCCCAGCTTCTGCTCTGCTTGTCCTTCTTCATCTGTGGGGCTCTGATGTCATATCCTTTGCATTAACTTCCAGGGGAAGTGAATGCCACTGGCTTAGGATATGTCAGTCATTTTTTGATGGCCATGACTGCCGATTTGAAGGGTCGGTTGACCAGTAAGGGAAAATTGGGCAGTCACAGCTGGGGAAGCAGGGAGAAGAGAACTAAACAGGAGGTGGGGAATCGGTTCGCAAATTAAAGTGATACTTCACACAAAGTCTAACTCTTCGATCAAACCTGCACAACCTGTAGGCAGGAAAGGTTTGTACTTTACCTTTCTCCAAAGAACACTGGGTGTAGTCAGCTTCGATTCATGTCAGTTGCAATGGATTCCAGTCGTGCTAAATTTTGTAAAATCAAAAAGAAAGCCACCCCTGCAACATGAGCCACGCTTCCTCTGTCCATCCATTTGCTCACTTTGTTAGATATGACCTAATACTGACATAGATCCAAGCTGATCATTGCCTGTTGTCTCTCTGAAGAAGCTAAAGACAAACCATTCACAGCCACCTTAGGCGGTAACAGTCCAGCATTTTGGGGAATAAACATGTTTGCTTTCTTTCCAATGTTAGATGATAATATTGACAACACTTTGTTGTCTGTGCATTAGGTAGGGAGCTAAAGTGGGCATACTATGCCATTGTTCCAAAGGCCCATAATGCCAAAGCTTCAACTGTCCGACAAATGTCCCATTGGTCCTAAAGCCAACTGTTCCAAACAGAAACACATGGCTAGTTATTATGCAGTATTCTGTGACTGGACCTTCCTACTATGGCTAAGGTATGACCTGTCCTACTCTGCCTCTGATTTGCTTAGTCTTACCCAGCAGGTCACCAACTGAAAGATCCAACATTTTCCAGATGTGTCATGCTGATGTCATCTTGACAAGAATAATCATTTTTGGGCATGAAGTATAGAGAACAAAATTCAAGGTCTACAAAACATCATAATGTAACATCCCAACAAGGGGAAATTGTATTATTGTTAGACATTTAAGATATCTTGAAAAATAACCTGACCTTTCATTCCAACCAAAGTTTAATATCTGTAAAATGTAACAATCCAATGTCTTACTGAAATCATACTGAAATTTGGTGCCAGGTGGGGGTACTCTTACTCTAACCTGACCTTATCACTCATCATGCCTTAATCTGAGCAAATCAACCAATAAAGGTAACAAGTACCAGCCAATCAGAATCAGAGTAGGGCAGGTCATGCCTTTACCATAGCTGGAGGTCTAATGACATTGTTTAGCATAATAATTAGCCATATGCTTGTGTTTGGGGGAGTGCCATTGGAGAAACAGTCCTTTAGAGCAATAAACGTTTGTTTTCTGAATAACAGGCTGTCATACAAATGGGCTTTCTGTCCAGTGGGACATTTCTGGACTATTTGGGCTTTGGAATTATCGGCAGTCCCAGAAGCAATTAGCCTAGCCAGTTTAGCATAAAGGGGGGAAAAGCTTGCCTTGCTTTCTGCCATTTAAAAAAGATGCAGTTGCCAACACTTCTAAAGTTGGATAATTGCCGTGCATCATAATTGATCAACCTTTACTTTAAAAGAGTAAGTGTTAACTATTTCTTAGCGAACAATAACTACTACCTGGCGTTTATTACCTGGCCAAGCTGTGTCTCCCTGTTTCTTGTCATATTCTAAGCTAGGCTAAACCCATCTTGATTTTAGCTCCATATTTACCACACAGACATGAGACTGGTATCTAACTCTTAGAAAGAAAAGGTAGCAAATAAGCATATGTCCCAATTTGTTGAACTATCTCCTCGAGCCTGCAGAGGATGGAGGACTTGCTACTGCTGATTTTGGGTGGAGTATCACTTTAACAGAGAGGGAGGACTCCATTTGATATAGTGTTTTACAGACAGGGCACAGTGTCCTGTTATGACCTCACATTAATACAATTTCACTATGTTCAGTCAGGGTCCATGTTGGAATAAGTCCGTTGCGGACGAGGCACTACTTTGGGAGATTTTGATAGATGTGTGCATTAAAAGTGAGTACAACTCTCCTGTGTGTGGTTGTCACTGTGTGTATATTGTACAAGTGTGGTGGTCACCCAAGCTGCCACAGTGACTGATGCATGGGATCCCTCTGCGTCCCGTTGTCTTACCTGTCTGAGGGCTCTGTTGTCCGCTGCGGGGCTTGTCTACGTCATCGCGCTTGCGGCTGTCCACCGAGCGAAGCGATTGGCTGCGAGAGAGATGGCGGCCTTTGCCTAAAGGGGGTGAGGCAAGGCCGGGGGGGAGGAGGGGGCGGGGGTTAGCAACCAGAGGTCCTTCATTAATGGCTTATATTTGGGACACAACCGTGACGTGATTGGTCACCCAGAACAGCATCAGCCAAACTTGGGACTTTTGTTGTGCTGTCGGTATTAATGTGCTGTAAATGTGTGCAGTGCTCATTTTATGTTTTCAGCTGGTGTATAATAATGTTTATCTGAGTCTTCAAATGCCTCTGATGGCATGACTAAGTGGTAAAAAAACACAAACACATCTACAGTAATGACAATCTGCTGTTTGAGCTATTTGTCAGACAGAAACATACTGCTAGTTCTGTACAAATGAAGAAAGCTTTAAGCAGGAGAACAATTCAGTGAAAGCACTAACGCTTCTCGGTAAATAGCTTCTACATAATAGAGCTCAGATGTTGATTTCCTGTGTCCTTTTAGCCATTTGTGAGTGTAATGATTTTGACATACTGTGCATGCATGGTCTTGAAAACGGTTGACCATGTCAGTATTATTTTTCATCGATCAAAGTCCCCTTTCCAACATGCACTCCTTAAGTCAAAACACTGACTTATAGAGGATGGATACACAAACAGATGAACAAGATGTACAAAAGAAAGTAAAAAAAATAGCTGTAAAAACACACTTTGCACACACCGCACACTCATAATTAACCACAAAGCGTAAAAAGGGCACTCTGACAGATACGGATGTGTAGAAATATGAATGGAAGTGCACACAAAGGATGAGGAGCTCACCGGTGCAGGGCTGTGAGTTACACGGCCGGCCCTCTTCCACCACACCTTCACACAGGTACGACTCCTCCGGAGGTGATTGACAGCTTCGGATCCGAGTTTGAATCCCGCCTCCGCACTCGCTGCTGCACTGCGCCCACTGACCCCACACACTCCAGCCACCTGAGAAATACATGCCAAACAGCAGCAGTCATTTATAAAGCATTATTGTCGGCCCCTGATCACAGAGACGTTTACAGTGTCATCATGGTCAGGAGAAAGACCTGCAAGTATGTACAGAAACATATTGTGTCTTTCCTTATTCCTGTAATTATCTTGTGATCCCCTGGAGGGTCCCAGCCTCCAGGTTGGAAACATTGATATGTATCTCACTTCCAATATTTAAACTGCATTAAGTAGCATATGTTTGCTAAGGGGGAAAACAAATATGAATTATTCAGATATGCATAGATAATGCCCTGTGAACAATTACAAAGAGCACAATACAGATGTGTCAGAATGTAAACAAATAGGCTAAGAACATGGAGGAATTAGGCATGTCACAATACCAGTAATTAAGTAATTAGTACCAATAATGGTGAAAATCAACTATTCTCGATCCTTAATCCAATACCACTGTTAAAAAAACAAAAAAAATAAACCCTGATGATCTGCCTCAAATGCAAACTACTAGTCTCTGTGGATTATTGAGATTTTGTGGGCAAGAAAACATACAAGATTATATAGCCTAGGCCCTACAAATACTAACATATTTCTCCTCCATTGTTGTAGTTTAACACTCATACATGTAAGATGTGACAGTTGGTCTTTGTGGTAGGCTATTTGTCCCGCCCAGTAGTGTATGGTAGTAATGATGAGCCCCAGTGCACCCTATTATGACCGGCCCTAGTGCATCCTAGTTCCTAGTTATGAAGCACATACACAAACAGAGTTTTGGGCACACATTTATTTTACCAGCAGTGAGTCTTACTTCTATGTTATATCCATAGATGTGCCCAGTTTGTTGGTCTTGAAACTATGATGGAAATGGACATTTAAAAAAAAAAATAGTGAGTTCTTCTCTGAACATCTCATGTGTTATGTGTATGTGTCTGTTTCATTTATGATTAACTACTTGTTTTGTCTGTTATATTCTCATGTTTAGGACAGAAATACCCTTTGTTTTAGAACAGATTTGAAATTCTAGAGGTATGGTTTTTACCATAAGCCCCTGTGAGCTTTTTACCTCTTCTGCACAAACCTTGCCATGTTTATTTGTATAAATTTGTTTAAATTACATATTGTGTGCTAATAAAATTCAAATTCAAACACAGGCTTATTTCCAGGTGGCAAAAGGGCCCCTCCATCCCACAGACCCTAGGGCAACTGCATTGCCTGCACTGTTCCGCAACGTCCTCCACTGTGAGTGGATGGCCGATTAAAACGTGACAGTGATGAGCGCAGAATTTTACTCAAAGCGGAACACTTTTCAACTCTCTGTGACCAGAAAAAACATCAAACGCGCAGCGCTCAGTGCAGAACAGACTCTCAATGCCTCGTCACACCACAGGCATTTGTATCATGGTGAAAATATGAGGGGCTCCTATTGCAAAGACACAACAGAAGACGCTGGCCTCTGGAAAAAACAACAACTTTTTTTTTCCTTCAAGTTGAGGCAGAGCTGTTGCTGCAGTTGCTCTTGATGTCGTCTTTCACACGTCTTTCATTTTCTGTGCTGGTAAGCATTTTTCTTCTTCCTCTAGCATTTAACGACAGACTAGAGCACTTGTATGCACACATGCTGCCCTGTCAGATCTAGAAGAATAGCATCCCCAATAAACCAGTACCAATGCATTTGCACCAATCGGTTCTCGTGACATGTCTGGTGTATATAGTTTAAATTCAATATTCAGACATTTGTTGGTCTTTTTAGTTGGTCTGTGCAAGAATGCCGTAAGGTCCTATGCAATTCTGGCTTGAATTTTTTCCCCCCACTGTAAATACTGACCTCCACTTAAACCATTAAGCCTTAAGCGGAATTTATACTCCTGCCTGGAATTGATGACGCGACTACGCCATAGCCTAACGTGCACCTCCCCATAAATGCTACTACACGTCACAGTGATGCAGACCTTCTGGCTATTTTTGTGAGCAGAAACCATTTCCCTCAGTGGAAACAAAGCTTTAATTTACTTTCACTTCACAGATAAGAAATAATTAATTGTGAAGGCTATAAAGCCCCAACACATTAGCATTTTAAGTCTTGTGTGTGATTTATCCTGGCTTCATATGAGTAGAGGGAATCTTTGCTAGTCGCTAGGCTCATTTATACAATGTAAAATGCTATAGGCTTGTGCTAATAACATTGGCATGTTGTATTTGTTTAGAAAAAACATGTTTAGTATAAGACAGTATTCTTGTCAGTGAACCTTGTGAGTTGTAATGGAGCCAGATTTTGTAACGTTACCTTTGTTAAATGTTGCTGTTGTTCCTGGCTTCATATGAGTAGAGGAAATCTTCGCTCACCACAAGGCTAATTTATACAATGTAAAATGCCATAGGCTTGTGCTAATAACATTAGCATGTTGTATTTGTTTGGAAAATTTGTCCAGCAAAAGACAAGTGCTTTGTCTGTGTCTGTGTAATTTGTGTATTTGTGTTTGAAACTGCCTCTATTAAGACACATTTGATGTGTGTTTTGGGTGTGTTTTGAATCAATTAAACTTTACAGCACTTCACAGAAACCCCACCACCGACTAATGTTTTGGAGGTGTAACTGCAGAGTGACACAGACACACCACCACACAAGTATAAATGCTCACATCAGCATAGGCCACGTGTGTAGGCTACAGGATAGGCTCTACATAGAGCTGACGCACAAGTATAAATCGGCCTTTAAATTCTGTTCATGTATCCTCAGCTTAGGGTTTCTGTTTTTTGGATGTTTTTTTTTTTTTTTTATCTGGATTTCAAATGACCTACATACCATGTTTTATTATTTGATAAATTCAGATATATTGTTAAAATATGTTATTTTGTACATTTTGTTGTTGGCTGACCTTAAAGATATTTGTGTGAAGAGGACAGAGGGCAGTAGAAAACAATGCAGAAAGTGAAGCAGACTTGACAATTAACCTGCAACACATTTCCTTCATTTAGCAACACTGAAGACTGATGGTGCGTAACACTCCAAGGGGATCTGAGGGGAGATTTTTTCCCTTAAAACAGAGGTGTGATGAATGCCATTGTCATTGTGAAATTCCCTGTTTGGCCATCCTGATTTAATGCGCTCCATTAAGATGTGTGCTGATATGAGGAAGAGCGGGTAAAGAGCTGCTCTGAATGGCTCTCTTTTTCTTTGTCCTGCACGCTCATGAATGTTTAATGGCAAAGACAGATGCCTTTCAGCCCCCACAGGCAACGGCAAATATGTATTAATCTGCATGAATAGAACATGAAGTTGGCTAACATCCAGACACACACGTTTTTAATTACTCGCAAGTCACTTTCCTTTGGGGTGAGGGCCGGGATGAGGGCGGGCAATGTGGAGGGCACTTGATTCAGTCAAAAGAGTCAGATATGCACACACACACACACAATCACAATTCCTCTACAGCTGTGTGTAATCTCACCATGTCGATTTGATGAGTCAAACTTTACGGATTGAAAGCGACAGATTCTAGTGGAAAAAGTCCAAATCTGTAAACTATTTCATTTCCCCTCAGAAATGAAATTAGCAGGCACCAGTGATCACAGTCAATATCTATTTGTTGTCAGCAGACTGACCGAGTGTACTTATGGCTATGAAATTGGATTTGCTCATGTTTCTGTGACCATGCTCAATCAGTGCATAACCAATGCAGTGCAGGCATAAATTGACCACATTATCCACTGGAAGCACAACCACCAACAAAAACAACACAAACAACAGCAAATCGTTGGACCAGTAATATTGTGTTTCCAACTATCAGTCTAAACACAACGCTGTTATCGGTTAATGAGAAGTATCAATAACTAAATATATGGATAATCCTACATCTTATGAGATCAATGAGCTGTTGGGGTGTTTCTCTCTTTGCATGTTGTTATGGAGATCCAAGCAACATGTGCACATCAGATTTGGTTATGACCAGCTTGACAGATGTGGGGGAAGGGGCTGTGAAGGACTGCTGCTGTAAATACAATGGTTACCTGGGTTGTTAACCCCTGACTCCAATTAAATCAGAAAAGTCGGTGAAATGGTTTGAAATGTTGTCTGTTTTGGCACCTCATGAATTTTTTACCATTATTTAAAGGCCTGGTGTGTACAATTTAGTGGCACCTAGTGGTAAGGTTGTAAATTGCCACCAACTGAAACTTCTCTTGTGCACCAAGGTTGTAGGAGGACAACTGTGGCTGAGAAAACACGGAAATGCAAATGACCCTATTAGAGCCAGTGTTTGGTTTGTCCTTTCTGGGCTACAGTAGAAACAACATGGCAGACTATATGAAAAATGACTCATTCTGTACGTAGATACAACCAGCTCAACAGAAACATAAAGATACATCTTTCCAGATGATTATACACTAATGAAAACATAATATGAGTATTATATTCCAAGCCTGCCAATATATCTCCCCAAAGCCTACACTGGACTTTTAAGATACTGTTTCTTTGAGCCCATATTTACTGTTGGTTTCACCGAAACTTTGGAGTGCTGTTTTGTAATATTAGTTATCATATTTTAGCATTCTAATAAATTTATTTTGTAAGTGGATTTTGCAAGGCAAACCTTGACTGCAATGAGTCTTCATTTTCAAACAGCTCTGATTCATATGAACACAAATAGGTAAAATACATCCATATTTGAAACTAATGAGAGTTTGAGAAGCAGACTAATACTTTTGTATAATATAATATTTTTGGCCTGGGTTAAGACTTTTCCCAGATCAGCCTGTCTACATTCCTGCTGACTGCCCGCCACACACACACACACACAGCCAGCCCAGGTATAAGATCCCTTAGTTTATGTGCGTACAAAGATGTGCGTATGTGTGCATCAGTGTGCTCACTGTGACTCGCTTTACTCCTTGAGGTCTTCAATAGCCTGACATAACAACCTGGATATCAGTAACCACTAACTCTTCTTTTCCATAATCTGTATGTTTATTGAGGTATGACTCTGACTACTTTTATTAATATTCTTTCTGTGTTTTTTTATATATCATTTACCAATTCCTGCTGTGCATTTCCTGCATAATGCTTCCATCTACTCTCTGCTCATGAAAGGGATTTGTGGGATGGGATGGGATGTAATTGAGGAAAGTGGGTATGGGTTAATAAGTCTCTGTAAAAAAAAAAAGTAATACCAACTAATTTATTCTTGTACTATGTGTCTTTTTTTGAGAAGAAAAGAAAATAAAACTTCTGAGATCATATTTTTTTTTTGTAAAAAATCTTAATCTAGTGGGCTGAATGTTTAGTAAAAATATGTTTTGCTTTGCCAGTGGCGGGGCATAAGTGTGATGATGTTGGTTTTTAGGACATTTTGTTACAGGTTGCGTCCGTCAGTCACTTGGTCAGTCCACCCAGTACCATAACTTTTAAACAGATAAAACTTGATTTTATAATGATAACACGCTAATTCCAGTGTGATGCATAGAGTCCCCAGAGTCCACTTGTGCAAACAAAATTGTTGGAAACATACAATTATCCTTCTATCAGCTACATTTGGAGACTGGTTTTACAGTTAGTGCGCTTGGCTATAAGTAAATGGAGAGTATTGAATGCTTTTAACTTTGACACTTAACATTTCTGGAAGTGTATGATTCAAAACTCAAACATTGGGTTTTCATTCATTTATTTATTTTCCATAAACACTTTTTCTGTCAGGGGTCACAGCACAGGTGTTCTGGAGCCTATCCCAGCTGACACCAGACAGCTGACACCAGACTATCACAGGTCTGACACATAAGGCAGACAACCATTCATGCTCACATTCACAGCTATGGCCAATTTAGAGTCACCAATGCAAGTCTTTGGACTGTGGGAGGAAGCCGGAAACTTAACGAAAACCCACACTGACACAGGGAGAACAGGCAAAGTCCACACAGAGGGGCTCCCCCACCCTGGGTTTGCTGTGAAGCGGCACCACAATGCTGCCCTAACATTGGGTATGTTTTTTGTTTTTTTTTTATTATATTATTTTATGTTAATAGAGGTTAGTAAAGGAGCTCTAAAAGGCAGAGTGGAAAAAACATATATCGTGGCCAGTGTTAGCCAAAACCTGAATGTATCTCATATGTTTGAAATACTACTTCTTATGTAGGAGATATTATCTCCTTATGTGGGAGATCGATAGTATCTCCTACATAGGAGATAATATTGATTATAATTTAGGATTTAACTTTGGTTTTGACCAACATTGCCAGCATAATAAAAATTGATATATATATAGATACACATATATATATATATATATATATATATATATTTGTATTTT
>JAPZEB010000025.1:31976981-31993162 GCA_029783705.1 Chaetodon striatus | reverse complement strand
GATTGCACTTTAACCCCAGATGGGAAAATCAAAACAAAATAAAGCTAAAACTTGTTTTGAACAATTTATTTGTCATCTGCAAATTGATTTTAAGTAGGGAGGGGAAAAAAAATTGATTTAAATCGTGAATCTGGATTTTTTGTGAAAAAAATCTGAGATTTTTTTTAGGCCATATCGCCCGGCCCTATGACACGGCATGTATAATGTTGCTGTGGGCCACAGCCTGAAGTACCAAATTGAATAGCGAGTGGAATGTAAGATGATTGCTTATGTTTAGAGGGGAAAAGTAGTACCTGCAAGGTGTGTTACAGTCTCTATCCTGTGGTGTTCAGAAGATGAGGCACTGAGGGACTACACTCAGTGTTGTAAATTGATTGTAAACAGATTACAGATACTGATGCTATTATGAAGCCGGTGCATTAATTAAAAAAAGTGAACAGTGCAAGTTTGGGTTTAAGGACTTGCTGCTTTGACAACAAATCCAGATTAATTTTAACTCGCTTCAAAAAGCAAAAAATCCAGCCTCATGTCAAATCATCAACATGCTAATGTGGAAAACTTGGTTATCAATGTAATAAGGACAAGGCCCTGGTGAGTTTTGAAGCTGATCATGGGCTAAAAACATAGCACAGACACACTTGACACACACATTCACAGATAGCTCTGATAGCTACCTACAGCTAATTAATGTACAGTCATTATACCGGTTGTTTGGAACTAATAAACACAGGTTGTGAAAACAGGCCGGTGGGAAAAATCTGCACAATTAATGATAAGTGAACATTAGCTTCGGTCTGATTCGTTCAGTCTGAAAACACATTAAGGGGTGACATTCAGAAGAAGCTTCAGTTTACAGGGACTGACACTGCAAACTGACGCCCGCTGATGTTCTCGCCAGACGAAAATCTAATTAAACTCCACTGTCTCCACTGTGTACAAAGTACCTCATAGAGACGTGTCACTGTCAAAACAAACAGCAACAATAGCCACGACTGCTAGAGCCATTCCTTACAGTTCATATTAACAGTCTTAATGAGATTTAAGGTGGACTTTACATTTAGACAGTGATCCTTTAATGTACAAAGTCCAGGAATAAGGTCTGATAGGTGTGTGTGTGTTGGACTGTGCCTTTGTATTTTCTGTTTGTGTGTGTGTTGTTAGAAGAGCACACGGAACATGTCTGCACTAATGAGTTCTTTTCTTGGACCTGGCAGGCTTTGGCCAAGATCCGCTCAGCTTATTGTGTGTGTGTGTGTGTGTGTGTGTGTGTGTGTGTGTGTGTGTGTGTGTGTGTGTGTGTGTGTCCTGTGTCTTGTGTGGGTGTGTGTTCTGACAGTGTGTCACCTCTGGGTGTAATTCCAGGTGATACTGCCAAGGAGAGCAGCCTTTACAGCCGTCCCGCAGAGCCACCGCCTGCTCTTAACAAGGACACAGAGGCACGCAGATGCAACAACACACACTCATTCACACACACACACACACACACACACACACATACACATAGACAGTTTTTCCATCCAACTCTAGTGCACAGCAGCAATAAACTTGTACATTTCAGTGTACTCCGAGTAATTCATCTTCATTGTCCGAGTCATCAAATCTGAAGAACGACAGTGAGACAGTCGGACTAGCATTAAATGTCCTCACACCCAAGGAGACTGGCAACATGAACACACACTCTGATTCTCTATCGTCTCACTCACACACGCAATTTCACCCTTCGAAGATAGTGCGCAGTCTCTCATAATAGAGCATTTTTCTTTGGGGGAAAGGGGGTTTCAATTCCTCTAGACTCGACCAGATTTCTCCAACAGAAAAAAGAAAAGTGTGTGATGAAGTGTAAAACAGAGGAGGAAAAAAGAGAGAGAAGAGTAGCAGTACCAGGCGATCGGTGACAAGCTGCCTGTCAGAAAACACAGGGATCCTTATCACGCCCTGACATCATCCGCCGACCATTCTCCTGCAGTCACACATGACTGATGAGGGAGGTAAAAAAGTTCAACTTGTCTTTTCTCTAATCCTCACACTTTTCTTTATGGCAGGAAATTAATGGTCTCTCACGTAGGATACTTACACACACACACACACACACGCACACATTTGTCTGCTCACCGTGCTCATCCTGGAGCAGTGCTTTTATCATCACCCCGTAAGTAGCAGCGGTAAAATTGCTTAATTAAAGCATGAATGTTTAATAAACCCTCAGGCTGCGTGGAGAGGGACCTGAGATAGGCCGTCCATTGACAGGCAGCCTCGAGGAAGAGAGACAGGCGATTCCTCAACCCGCTACACACTGACTTAAAGTTCAAGTGAGTCCTTTGACAGAGAACAGGTGGAGCTGGTAAAGGCCAGAAACTTCATGAGCGGCAGGGTCACCGCCTTGAACTGTTTTAAAATGCTAAGTTGTTCACTTCTGTAGTGGCTGGGAGTGTCAGCTCCTGAGCTAATACTGTAACACTAACCCCAGGCTGGATCTGCTTGATTGTCATCGCTTTTATATTCAGGCTTAGTCACTGAACGCCTTAGCCAGGCACATCATCATTTTAGCAACCCAAAAATGCCATCAACTGGCATTTCAGTGAACTCTACATGTTCCAGGACGCTAATCAGGCTTTACTCAAGCTCTGTTTGTAAGTTTTTTCACAAAAAAAAAGTAATACACCAAAATTCCAACATATCCTTCATAATCATGAGCCTGCAATTCATTTATAACTTTTATATTTGGGAAGGCTGCAATCACATGACCAATGCGCTGATGAGAGTAAAAGAAGGAAGTGGTCCTCTTTGAATAATTTAAAGAGCCATGTTCCATACTGACTTACCTAAACCTAACCTCCCTAACTTTACATTGCGTAGGTAACTTTTAAGGTCATTTCTGGGGGGCTAATTCAAAAGACATCATATGAACCATTGTGTGAGGATGTGTTACACTAACTATGGGAGAAAAAAACAGGCTGGTGGGACATTCTCAACCTTAGTAAAGTCAAAAAATGTATTACTGTAATTATTTCAGTATATTATCAAAAAAAGCTTTGTTTTATGGATTTCATCATTGTTTTCCTTTTTATTCTTTCCATTTGGTATTATGTCAGGTGAGTCTCACAGAAATATGTGAAATGTACATGATCTCTTAATGCATTATGTGGTGGTGGGCGCAAAAGTGTTAAAATTATATACACAAACTCGCTGTGAACGTGGTGAACGATGTGTGTGTCACAGTTTGGTTAGGATTAGGGAAAGAAAAATGTGTATGTTTTGACAACAAAAAAAACATGGATGAGGTTATGAAAATAATGTGGTTTCCATCAAAATAACTGTGCAGGACTAAAGTGACTCAAATTTACGCACTTTGCGTAGTTACATAAAGTCCGTCAACATAACTACATTGACTTTCGATCACAGCTGTCAGCAGCTGTCTTCTGGATGAAAGTCTTTATCTCTTTGACCCATCCACCACCGTCCCACGCGCTCTACAGGGACACACTTTTTTATATCTAACCCGTATGTAGCCAACACAACAAAAGATCCTTCTGACTTTGCACTAGCATTGTTTTTGTATTACCAGATGACCTTAGAAAGAATACTTATGCGTACCTCTTTTGACCAGGTGTCCAGAAAATAATGCCAAACTGCTACAAAGAACCAGGAATTGATACATCCCTACTAGTTCATTTTAACACCTTTAACATGATTTCACATGGAATTCTAAAGAAATAGTTATCTATTAATGTTTAAATCTAAAGCTTTTGTTGTAAACAGATATCAGACATACTGCTGTCTCTGAAAAGAGTGTGTTCAGCTGAGTCCCTCAGTGTGTGTATGACATCTGTGTGTTCTGGTTTGATTTAGTCTGAGAGGAGAGGTTGGATTTTGTGATGCAAAATGCATCAATAATGCGCAAACGAGGCACGGGGACAACATATCTCAATACTCTGGAGAGATTTGAAGTGCTCACACCACATGAAAAATAATGTGCATTATTCTGTGGCATGTATTGGCGTCAATTTTAAGAGCTGATTTCTGTGTAAAAATTTGGTTGTCTTATCAGCCTAAGCAGCCTCATGAAAAACACTCAGCTGAAACAGATGTTGCCAAATACCCTGGCAACTTTATACTGCAGATGCTTTAGTAGCTGTAATATGCTGTTTTCAAGCAGTTCTGAAAACAGAGTTGGAGGTTAAATGAATGTTAAATTAATAAATGTGTTCAAGTCCATGGGTGTTTTGACAGACTGTATGGGAATCTTGTCACTATAAAGGAAAAACTGATGTATTTTTTAAAGAATTAATAATACTGAAGTTAAATTGCCCACTTCAAAATATAAAATATAAAACATGAAATATGTAGAAATTATAGCAATATCTATATTTACGTTTTAACTGTAAATCATTCTATAAGACGTACTGTGGCACTTTGTATAAAAGCATATTGCTGAATGCTTAATTTTTAATTACACTAACCTTGTAAGCTGTTGCAGTATCCATAAATCAATAGCAGCGCGACAGTAAAGCAACCTTGCTTCAAAGGGGACCTGTTATGCTTTTTCTTATTTTCTGTCATATAAATATAATGTTACAATATTGGATTAAACGTGGCCAAAGTTTCAAATAATGAGGTAAACACATATGAAAGTACCCCTGTGAGCAATCAACCTCAGGCTTTAAACCATTCTGAATACTCTGTTTTTCTGCTCTAGGCATGAGACTCTGTAGTCTTCACTGCTACTTGTAGCTACATGCAAACGTCAGGGAAACAAAATATTGGTTGCCAGTGTTTTTAATTTTTGCTAGATTTAGCATCATATCGCTGATGGAACATGTCCAGTAGCGTTTATAAGCCTTTATTGTTGATTTTTGATGCAGATGCAGAAGACCCTTAAACGCTGACCAATCACAGCAGACTGGGTTTTAAGAGATAGACACTAAAACGAAGCATCACACACATTCTAGCACAGGCAGTATGAAGAAGATAAACTGTAACTGACCATTAAAGCATGGAAACATGTATTTTTGGTTTCTATGAAAGCTAATATGAAGGGGAAAGTGTGGCGCAACCTAACGCAATTTAGTTTTGGCTAAGTGTTATTAAAACTGTTTGAGATTAATTATTTTCTATGTTATTCTAACATGCACATCTCTGCCATAAATTAACTATTGTTTTTTTCTAGAACTTATAGGGGTTACTAACTTATAGGGTTGATACTGTTTATGGATGTTTCTATGATAGATATGCAAACATCTGTACATCCCTCATCTAACCACTGATGCTTCATGAATGGAAAGATGAACACATAGATGGATACATAGTATGTGTGGATATTATATATTTTTCTCTTTTTATCCATGATAGATTGATGGATAGATGTATACAGATACCTATTTCTCCACCTGCATCAGGGGAAGGATAGGTATCCATACAGATATCCATCCATCTGTTAATCTATCATCTATATTCAATGGTTGGACCGATAGATGTACATAGATTGGGTAATATATTGTAGATCCACATGTCAAAATATGAGTACTGAATATTGACAAGACTGTGAAATTGTTTGTCAGTGCGATACCAGACAAATTAAAAAATACATAGTATATTTCATTTAATGAAGGACCTTAGTTAAAACTGAACAAACCTTGGAAGTGCAGCCACAAACACTCTTTGTCACTGACCTCCACTGAAACACAGCCAATCTCTGTGGAATTTTGCGGGTCACTGTATAGTGGTATTTTAGTCAACTGCAAAGCACGAAAAGATCGACCCTGTGACCACTTACAAAGTCCATGTTACAATTTACCCTGTGTTAGGTTATGCTCCACTCCCCCCAGCCTGAAAATGACTATAGATACACTTTAAGAACACAGAGACACAGTATGGAGACATATTCTGTGGTATGACGAAGAAAGCTTTGAATAAAACCATACCAAATTTATAAGCTGTGAGAAATGTCTGTACTGGATACTACTCTGTGCCATTTGAGTTGAACTGCAGCAGCCAAAAACAATGCACATGACAATACACAGCTGGAAAGGAAAGTTTAGAGGCGGTAGCTGTCTTTAGGCCTATCAGTGACTTCTGCTGATGGCTGACCCCACACATGTGGCTACAGGCTGGATGCTGGCAGTTTTCATGTTTACTATTGTCACTTCCCTCTGCATCACAACTTCACCCGCAGTATATTCTAATCAAGCAGTTCCTTTAACAGGAAGCACAGCAGTAAAGCCGTAATGATGCCAAATGCTCAACACAGCTCCATCCTTTTAAAAGTTTACCCATGGTGCAGTGCTGGACTTAGTGTTTTGCACGTGTCAGACTCTTTCGCCCAGCTTCTCCCATTATTTCTTTGACACATTCATCAATACATCAATGAGAATTGTCAATCGGATTGATCTGATTTGGAAAGAAATTACTGTGTTGCTTGTAATCACAATCACTAATCTCCAACAATTCTGATCATCATTAGTGAGGTGAATGTGTCGTGACCACAAATAGCACCACACACGTCTGCTAATTGTTTTCCCTGCCTCCGTCCCAAAAGCTCCATATGAAAACTTCTCAAACAGACTGCGGGGCTCCCTGCAGGCACAGCAACCTCTACACCAGCACAGAGCATCACTGCCATTTCTCCTCAGTTTATTTCTGCCCACACGGCGCCCCCTGTGGTTAACACCACACCTCGCTCTCTCCACATGCTCACAGACACACACACACAGCTTTATTCTCTCCCTCGGTCAGCCACCCACACTGAGTCACGAGGGACAAATGCGTGGTTGCACCAGTGTATGAGCCATTTTCTGGTGCGACATTTCGTCGCGTGTGTACGTCAGGGCTGTGTACAGTGTGTATGTGTGTGCACGCAGGTATCCACGCATATGAGCGAGAGGAGTATTAGACTTGCTTTAGGATTCCTCAGTGCCCCTCATGGAGGCGGGCTGGAAATCCCTTAGTTTAGCAACAATGTGGTCCGGCCAGGCAGCTGCTTGCAGGGAGAGACTCATATTCATCTTCCTCAACCCAAGCCGGCTGCCAGCGACTGGAGAAAATAGTGCAAGTCAGGAGAGTTTACGAGTATTTCTTCCCTCTTCTTTACACACGTTGTCACTTTTTTGGACCATGTATCAGAAGGGTCTGTTATTATTTCGTTACCCTTCTATCACAACCAGTATATCAGGCGGCACTGATTAGACCATGATCAAAGTCGTGAAATGATGTATCACTGTTCTGGCATTTCCACAACTGACTGGCGTAGTGTAGGCAGTTACAATTTACAAGGAAAAAGTTCGAAGTCATATTTCTGTTGCTGTTAGTTTATTAAACATACCCAGTTAATCCTTATTCTGCTGCATTTGGGACTAATAACAAAATGGTTGTCCAGCTGGTCTGAGGCCAGTTGGGTGTGAGTCTTTAAAAAATGTTTAATACATTTTACAGTGAAAATCTGTCAGAGCTCTCTGGTGGGCAAACTTTGTAAAAGAGAAGCAATATGTTTTTGGATAAAAGCCAAATTGTGACTTGCTCATTTTCAGTCACACTGACCCTGAAAGACATTTTAAGTTTTTAATCACTGTTGGAAAGAAGAGTCTTAGCTTTCTAATGGCATTTTTCTGAGAAAAAAGCTTGCAGTACGGTGGCTGCAAAGATAAATAACACCGGCCTTCAAAACTGGGAGTGCATACTGTACTCCCGGGGTGAAATATACACAAAACAGCTTGGAGTTACTTTTATTTTTTAGCCAGCAAGGTAACAGAAACATACAGGATGTGACCACCAGCCTTCTGGGTGAATGTTGGTGGTTGTTGGACCTATTCAGCACCCCTCCCATCTTCCACCTTCCACCACCTTAACATTCGTTGTTGTCTGGTTGCTTCCTCGGATGCTGCCGGAATCCATTAAACTATCACGGCAACCAGCTGCGTGTTATGCCAACATTAAAAGGACAGCTTTTTTTGTCCATGTCTGATGCTGCAAGTCACTGACCAAGCATTGGTTTTCCACAACTTCAGAGTGAGACCTGGTTGTGTCATCATGCCTATAGTAGCTTCTTAAATGTCATGATCTCAATTTCATACTCTGAAAGGCAAGATTTTGTTTTGTTAAAATCAAACCAAACCCCCAAATGACCAAAAATCTAAATGTTGACATTACTCCATGTTCATCTTGAGATAAGCCGTTGCAACATCAGATGGAATTTTGATACCGCATGCTACATTTAGGTAATTCCCTTGGGAATATGGCATTGGACCACGCAGTTATCCCTACAAATATTTGCAAATACAAAAAAAATAAAATAAAATAACACACTGTATGTCAGGCTGATATATCAGTCACACTCTGCGTGTTGCAACAGTAGTCACTAAGGCTCACTGATTGTGTCATCAGTCAAAACACAAACAAAACAAACAAAAAAAAAAACACACATATATGAGTTGTTATCAGTGCTTCTCGCCTGGACGTGACACACAACTCCCCATGACAGAGACCTTTACAACACACACACACACACACACTGCAACTAGTCATAGCTTGTTGACAGCTGCGTCACTGTCACTGTTACAAGTGCCATGCTCCAATTTCAGCCAGGAATCAGGATTTGAGCAAACTGGAAGCAAGAAAAAGAAAGCTCTGAGAAAAAAAAAAAAAAAAAAGAATATCCAGTGCTTCATGTAAGGATATATTCCCCAGGGTCCAACACGATGATGGAAAAAAAGTACATATCTATACCGTGTGCTGAGTTGGCAGTTCTTGTCAAAGGCAGACTAGAACAGATCATCTTTGCTTGTTCAAGCGTCAGTAACTATAGCAAACAGAGAACCATGATCGGCAAAACAGACAGACAGCTGAGACAGTTCCCTCCGACCCTCCATCTTCTATATCCACTTCTTCTGGATCCTATCCCAGCATGCTTTGGTCCTGAGTCAGGGTACACCCCAGACAGTATATCACAGGAATGGTGCACTTAAACAAACACATCAGTGGATTGTAAATTAAGAGCTGGATCCTTTACAAGGTGCACCCAGTGCTGGTGGGACCTGCACTTCATCCCCAAAGGAGACAGCACAAGTCACATATTTTAGAGTTTAATGAACAAACTGCTGACAAAGTATATATATTTTGGACATGTTTCATGGTATGGAGCATTTTGTTTAGGTCTTGGCAAAGCACTGAAGTCAAGTTTGCATTAGCTGATTGGCATCAGCTGCTTCATTCATGCTTCACAATCACTGGCTGCGTCTACCAACTGATTGGCAGCATCCAGTCATATTCATATAGGAGCCCAGGGCCGAATTTATAACCACGCTTCTGACTGCTCTGCTGATACTTCACAATGCTGTAAGTTGCTGCATCAGAACCAACCCAGCCTCCTTGTGTGCTAAGCTTTTGGTACTGCAGGGTTTCCCACACATTTGCCGCCACTATCTGTTTTTGGGGTTCGGCTGTTCATTTGGAGTGCAGTTGTAATACCGTTTGGCTATATGTTCCCTTACTCTTTAGCAATGCAGACTGTACTTTGGGTACAGACAGAGCAGCAGAATGTCAAGTGCAGTGAAAGTGAATCTTTAGCATTCATTACGCTTGGTCTAAAAGTTACTCTGCAGGAGCTACTCCTCTCATCCATCAATCTGATCTGATCAGCGCTAATTGGATCCACTCAATGATTATCCATCCCACTACTCAAAACTCCACAAACTGCTGCTAAAAAAAGAGCAAGTTTTATCAACCAAGTTTTACTTCAACACAATGGACATTATATACATATGTATTCACTGATTCCTTCACCAAGGAGGTCATGTTTTCAGTGTCTGTTTGTTAGCAGGATTATGGAAAAACTACTAGCCGGATTTTTATGAGACTTGATGGAAGGGTGTTGCATCCGCCAAGGAAGAATGCATTAAATTTTGGATTGGATCCGAATCATGGAGCGGATACACAAATAACTTTGTCTTCCTCATTAATCTTGCAATACATGCCCACCCCTCTCACGTCAAACATCACAAGCAAACATAGAGGTGGCTGGGCTGAAATGGCAATATAATGATAACAACTGTAATAGTGCTGAAAGAGCTAACAGTGTTATGAAGTGTCTCCCCTATATGTATATAGCAACGGCATTGCACTGCTACTAAATGATTAATACCACTTTATAAAAATTTCCATTGAACAAATAATGATCTATACTTAAAGCAGCCAGAGTCTGGGACAAGGAAGTATATTGAAGAAAACACCCTGAGGGTCCTCTGTTCGATCAGCCACCAACTGTTATCAGCAGATATTTGTCATGAGTTGTTTGAAGGCCTATCAGAAAAGTGGATCAGATGACGAAATACATGCAAGACAATCCTCTACATGTTGCTTAAATAGCTGTACACTGAGCGATCATTGTTACATCCATGGTTTACTGCTAACCTATCAGCAAGAGGGTGTGCCTTATGCTTCAACAACAAGAATGTCCTGCCACAGTGGGTCAGGATGGTGTTATCAGCGGTAACCATGGTATGATCATTACTGAATACGGGGGCAACAAAGTCTTACTCTGAAGTCGAGGAATATTGACCCTTGGTCAATGACTTCCAGGAACAGACACCAACAAAAAAAGCTGTTCTTTCACGTCAGCATGATACGCAGCCAGTCGCCATTATTGTCAGGGAGAAATGGAAAAGAGACTGTATGAGACGATGCATGTAACAGAATAAAGTTGATGTGGCGTCCCAGAATGTCAACAACCAATGCAATCAGGGTACCTTGCGCATCATATCTCAATGGGAAAAATCCATGACTAAATATCAATATGTCACGAGGTCAGAGTGAGAATGTGTTGACAGGGGAGCTTGTATTACAACAAACACAGTTGGAGCGTGACTATTTCTCTGCAGACAACATTGCTCCACTACATCCTTACGTAGCTGTTTGCTGCCAGTTAATGCCCTGAATGTCGAATCTTGCATCTTCAACATTGTCTCTGCTCCAAGTGCCAATACAATACAAATAAGTTTCCATACATCCTGCAGTGTTTTTTCATTGACTGATGACCAATGGAATCCAAACACATGGTAAATATAATTTAGTCACCTGATTTCCCTTGTCTACTTAAGTAAATGATGACAGCAAGAAGGTTTCATAAAATACTGACCAGTGCACAGGAGACTGTGGAAGAGTGATGGCTGTACAGTACAGCAGTATACAAATTTAGGGAAAAAGAAGCTGTATTTCTTGGACACATTTGAAGGAGCTTTTGAACTGGGCCAGGTTTTATTGGTATTTTATGGTGTATTTAGTCTAGAAATGTAAACTTTGAATAATTCTTCCACTCAGTTGGGATACAGTGTTTGACATGCACCTTCATATCTACGGTTAATTTGGGGTTTTCAAACTGTCACATACCATCATACAGGCCTAAAGAATGTACAAATTCCATACAGGGAGGCTCCATCCAGCAAAACTGGTTTCAGCCACAGACCATTGTTTTTGCAGTGACATTGCTAAGAACTGAGCTTTCTCTCAGTGTCTTGAAGCAAAGTGCTTTTAGTCTGTGACACTGTGTCCTTGTTTGCTTATTTTCCAAGCTTTATTAAATATTTCACACTTGAAAATGACTGCCAAGCCAAAAGTGAGTGTGCATAATGTGCAGCCAAGGTCACAACCCAGATGATCCCATGGCATTGTGGGTAAGTTGTATCTGTCCTCTTCTACCTTTAGTTCACTTTGTTGTCCATTTCTGGTGCTTTCTCAAAGCTATCACAAACATGTCTCTTTTGTTCAGATTGAGTCATGTGCTTTCTCATCTCCTCACATCTCTCACATCCATCCTTTAATCACTCACTGCCTCCCCTGCTGTCCACTGAGGGCTAACAAATGAATCCTTTCCTGCTCCGTGCCACACCACATTTCGTGACACAAATCACACCCATCCACACACATGCACAAATATGCATTGGAGGTCTACCAAAATGGATTTCCGTGGACACTATCTCCAGACTGAAGCTACCAACAGCCAATATTTTGTCCCAGAACCTTTAACTTTGACCATTTGAATGTCAGAACATTCCAAAAATAGCCCTGAAATCACCAGTCCTTTCGACTTAAAGGTTAAAGATTTCTCACACAGCACAAGAGCTGTGTTCACACAGTGAGCCATGGACGTATAAAACACAGACTCCTGCCCAGATGAAATTAGTGTATTAAGGCAGGATTATTTATATCTTTTTTTTTTTCAATTGACATTTCTATGAGGCTGCTTTTTGCAAATCTTTTGTGATTAAAGTAATTTTCTAGAATATTTGCTTTTATGTCTCCTAAAATTCCTGCTATTCAGGGACATGGAGAGTCTTAATTGAAACCAGAGTGGTATTGATAAAAACACTTACAAAACATCTGATGTATCCTTTCATCCTTTAAATATGATCACAAGGTCACATTATAATCAATAAAGGTTAAGCACTTCCAATTGATCATCTTATTGACATAGTAAAACAGATAATCAACCTCTACCATATGTGTCCTTCCAGATGTCGAACACACTCACTGAGCAACATTGGGATTTTGTATTATTAGCATCGGCTGCATCAGTCTGAAGGTCAATATATTAATCTAACCATTCACTTCATATACACAAAGGGCTACTCCTGGCCTCAGGGGGGTGGTATTTATTAATAATGAAGATACACTAACACTGACTTCCATCTTTGGACACTAACAGTAAATATTTTCATTGACAATAACATTTTAAACAGTGATTAGTGGCTTATTGCATAATCAAATGATTCTCAACCTTTTGTGTGTCAAGGACCCCTTAACTGATACACGTTAGGTGAGGGACTCCCATTTAATACGACTGTCTTCAGGGATCCCCATCCAAAAGGATAGTGGTTGTTAGATATGATTAAGACCAAAATTAAAAGACCAAAATTAAAGTTAAGGAAATAACTGTGGAGGAAGTTAAACCTCAGAATAGTCACTCATATGACTCTTACTCACACTGGGCTTTTTTTATATTGAAAAGAAACAGTGAAAATAAGCAATGACCCATTTTCATGCGGACTCTCTGAAACTCCCTCAAGGATCCCTGGGGGTCCCACAACCCCTGACTGAGAATCACTGGCTTTATCAACACCATGCCAACTAGGAATTGAAAGAACAGAGAATGACAAAGAAAATGTTTCCTTGATCATTGTGAAAAGCTTTAGGTAACGGCTTGTTGCCACCTTCCATGTAAACTGAAAAGAACATTAGTGGGGCGGATATGTCACTTGATTGGTTTGGGTGAAATAAAACAAATCTTTTTTTTTTTTTTTTTTCAAAAAGAAAATGCTAATACTGGACAATTCTGCAAAACCATTATTATTTATACAATTATTTACCAGCGTTGTGTTTTCAAATACAACTTCTTCCTTTTAGCAAAACCTGTGCAGGCAAGGATGGTATGGTTAAGATTGGGGAATATTTGTAACGTATGTTAAAAGTTAGGGAATGATTGTAAGGTTTGGTAAAGGTTGGGAAATGATTGCACAGTATGGTAAATGTTAGGGAATGATCCTAAGGTATGGATGAGGTTGAGCAAGGATAGTAAGGCATGGTAAAGGTCAGGAAATTATTGTATGGTATGGTAAACGTCTGGAGATGATTGTAAGGTATGGTAAAGGTTAGGAAATTATTGTAAGGTATGGTAAACGTTGGGAGATTATTGTAAGGTATAGTAAAGGTTAGGAAATGACTGTAATGTATAGTCGAGGTTAGGCAAGGATTGTAAGGTATGGTGAGGGTTAGGAAATGATCATAAGGTATGGTAAACCTTGGGGAAGACTGTAAAAGGTGGGGAAATTATCTTAAGATATGGTAAATGTTAGGGGATGATTGTAAGGTATGATGAACGTTAGGAGATGATTGTAAGGTATGGTAAAGGTTAGGGGATGATCATTAAGTATGGTAAAGGGTTAGGGAAGAATGTAAAGTCTGGCTGAGGTTAGGTAATGAACAAAAGCTACATTAAAAGTTAGGGAAGACTTAAGGTATGGTTGGGGTTAGATCATAAGGTATAGTTAAGGTTACAAAATGAAAGCACTTGTTTAAGGTTAGGGAAAGACTGATGTAACGGTTGACAAAAAGGCAACTTTAATTGTAAGCCTGTGACTGGGTGTAAACCAAGTCATACTACATGTCCATCCACTACCCTAATTTCAATACCCTTGACCATGCACCTTGCTACAAAAAGGGCACACTACCATAGTGGCAATGAACATTGGCACTGGAGATACATTTTAATGTGTCCAATATGGACATTAAACTACTAAATTAACATAACGCCAAGCTGAATCAAACAAAGTGCCATCTCTTCACTCTGATTGTCAGGCTACCTTTGGGGGGCACCAGAGAAAAGCTTTCAAATCCTGAAAAAGTGGTTTAATATAAAGTTTCTATTTAAGAGAACCAGACTCCTCAGCGATAAGGTGCTTGGACAAAGGAAACTGCATAGGGTTCTCTTTTCCATGTTGTATTTCCATTAACTTTTTTTTTGCTTTAGGCACATAAGGCCATATGAGGAGAGATTGAGCACAAGGCAAAGCTCCCACACTGCCTATAAGGAGGCAAACTCCACGTCTAGCCCCCATCAGCTCGACATGAGCAGAGCTCGAGTCCTGACAGAAGGTTTCACCCCTCCATCTGCCACTGGGCGGGACCCTCAGTGCCTCTGCAGAGAGGGAGTAAAAGAGGCTGGGAGACAGACTGTAATCTATGAACTCCTCAGTTACTGAAGGTGCTGAGACCAAACAGGTCCAGCTGCGTATTGCCTGACCCAAGCAACAGCTATCTATCCTCATCAAGCCCGGTCCACCTCAGACAACTCCCCCTCTCAGCTTGTCAGCCTCTTCACTCTCCTTTATTCCCCTCTCCCACTATGTCTCTGTATCTACTGTCTTTCATCCATTCATCACTCACAACTATCACCCCTCTCTTCCTCTCTTCACTGCACAGCAGGCCATAACTGCCTGGATCCCCGACCTATTTCCACACAGAATCCATTACGTCTCCCCATCCTCTTTTTATCTTCATCCACCAATTCAATCCATCCAGTCACCCATCCAGCCAAATATTCACTGACTGCTTGCCTCTTCCATTTGAGCTCATCACAGGGTTCCATAGCCACTTGTTCACTCTGAACCCAGGATTATCATCTAAGAGGCGCTTCGCCCGTGTGGGTTGAAGCACACAGAGGAAGAAGAAAAGCTATAATGCGTTCTTCTCTTTCTATCTTTCCACAAGCCAACAGTGGATGGTATATTTCTTTTTTATTTTTCACACCTTAAGGCACAAACAGCCCACACCCCGCTGTTGAGCACCATAAGCGGGATTACATAAGTGCCATAACTAGCAGAGAGGAGGCTGGGGCGGCGAGGGGATATTAGCCGCTCTGGAGACTGGAGGAGGATAAGGCAGGAGATACCCACCGCAACATCTTCTCTGCTTGGTTGGCTTCCCACGACTGGCTCAGTATCAGCCCACTATCAGCCTGGGGAGGGAAAGATCGGGAGGCAGCGATGGTGGCTCAGAAGAGGAGGAGGAGGAGGACTGAGAGAATAAGACCACAGGCTGATTAGGGGAAGCGACTGAGAGAAGCAGAGGAAGGAGGGAGAGTTAGATGGTGGATAGGTTAGGGGAAGAAAAGGCAGCCAAGAAATGTTCCATCCCTCTGGCCATAGTCCTGACGAAGCCAGGATAGAGATGTCAGGCCACATCCTGTCTGCCGAGGAAAGGGGAGGGGAGCCGGGATCAAGCAGCAGACAATTAGACCTCAAGCCACAGGCCCTTATTCCATCGCATTTCTGCCTCTCTCCTTCTATCTTCCTCTTTTGTCTCTCTTTACATCGCCACCCCCCTCCTCTTCTGAGCATCCCCAGAGCTATCCAATATCAGCACTTGATTCTCCTCTATTTCCTCAGGCTTCCCGGAGGCCGATCGAGTGTCCCTCCCTGGACTGCAGAGGGATGGAATACGGTGCCGACCTCGCAAGGTCACAGAGCTCGCTTCCATCAGATGAAACCCTAAACCTTCCATTTGCCTCTTTCTGTCCCTCTTTCTCTCCTCTACTTCAGCCAAAGCACTCCACTTGCTTTTGAGCCAATGTCACACAATTATCCTCACTTTTCACAAATCATACACATTTTCACTGGCTTGATTGCTACTGAAGATGC
>JAPZEB010000025.1:31959228-31972220 GCA_029783705.1 Chaetodon striatus | reverse complement strand
GGTACACGGTAAATATCCTTTGTTCTTTCAACATAGTTGTTAAGCTGCTAACTGGCTAACTAGCATCAAGACAGTTTTCTGGTTTCCCTTTTTTCAATGACAAAATCAAACTACTGCCGTCTTCTGGTATGGAGGGATATTTCCTCTCATGGAGGTGCAGAACGTATGTGCTTGTTGGCCAACAACACAAGGCGAAGCAGTAAGCGTAAGGCGATGCAGCAGGATGCTAAAGTTGGTTTAGTGTGTCTGAGCCTTAAATTTCCAGCTGCATGTAAGTGATTCACACAGACTTTCATGAACGTAGGAAGATGACGGATTTTACATCACATGAACCTTCACAGATCCTCAAGGCCATGGGAAGAGTATCTTTGGGCTTAGAAAACAGCAGTCGCTTCACAATGCCTAATATCTGAATATCTCTAAATAATCCAAAAAGTGCATGATTTTGTAGAAAGCATTGAGTAAAGGCTTTAAAGTGTCCTTAACAATTTTATGTCCCAAACCTTTGTGTAAACCAGAAATACTTTGAAATGAGCCAGACTGAGACTTTTGTCTGTTACTGAATTAATATTTGGGGCTGGGAGTGACTGCCTCTGATAGTAGCTAACCTGCCTCCAGAGTCCAGCTCTGCAGTCTTGCTGGGGGAATGTGGTAAAAAAAATGTTGCCTTACAACAAAGGAACACCCCCTTTGTGAGGCTGAAATAACCCCTGGTTTACTTCAGGGGTGTCGATTCTCAAAACCCTAATCTATTGCAAAGTCCCTGTATCTAATTTCACTTACTACCAAAAGGCTTTTCTTCAGGTACAGTGATTCATCCTGTCTCATTGTATCTCAGTCCCCCTCACGTCTCATTCTGCCTCGTCCTATTTCATCCTGCCTTGTCCCGCCCTGTCCTGGCAGCTCTCTAACTTCACCTCGTACCAAAAAGCGTCCAGGGAAAACCACCTAGACCTCTTTCACCAGACAAGCCTGACAGTAATGAAATGAATAGAGCTTTAACAGAGGATAAAGAGCTGCTCTTTATTGACAGCTCTGCCTCATTTATCTCCAGACACGCCACACCCCACCTCCACCTTCTCCCCCTCCCAACCTGTGGAGAGGGAGTCTGATCGCCCAACATGCAGCGCTCTATTGGAGCTTCCTGTTCATGTCAAGCCTCCCCTCATTACTAACACCGAGCGCTGCCCCCCACCTCCTTACCTCCAACCTTGTAACACACACACACACACACACACAGACACCCTCACCGTCCTCTATCGATCTATCATGTTTCAGATGCTAACAGATGGAGAGCAGCTATTAACACACTTTCATCTACTCTGCAGCAGAGGAGAATAGGATATGGCAGCGATACAAGAGATTTGAGCCAGAGCTGCACAGTGTTGTCTTCTGAATGAAACCTGACCCCAAGATTAAACTTTATGTTCACTGTCAATTAATCAATGCGACTCTGTGAAGCTCTGCTGTTATGTGTTGTATTATGGTTTTTGAAAGGCGATGAGGCACCGAAGGCTGCAGGATCCAAGCTCACAAAATAACACTGAACACCGGTGATTCCTGGCTTTTCTAGATGGAGAACTGAGTTTAGAAAGGGTGGCACTGAGCCTGGGATTCATGAATCATTGTTTTATATTTAACATTGATTATTATATACTTGAATCATTACTTAGTCCTTTGTATGGGTAGCTCTCCAGTGGATTACATTACGCTTCTGATAATGCAATCTGAGAGCATCTTTCATTAGACTCCAGGGATACTCACTCAGCTTGCTTTGCCCGGGGGCCACTTTTGCAAAATGACAGGAGGAGGCCAGGGGCTACTTAATAAACAAATATTAATAATATTCTTTTGATAAAGTGAGTAAACAAAGCAAATTCTATGCAGCAGCCCCACATAGGTCAGTTGTACAAAGGATGTTGCTTGGATCTGAGGATATTTAGAGCTCAGAGCGGACCTCAAGGGGTAAGGTGGATCCTCCCCCGGCACTTTTTTCTAAAAATCACTAACCCTGTTTTGATGCCTCCAATTCACTCTGGCTCTTCATTTAAACCCAAAATGCAAAATATAATTCCCAGTGTGAATCCGTTTATTTTTATTGTGTAGAAAATGGTTGGCGGGCCCTATTGAAAGCTAGATTTTAGCCCATGAGCCGTAATTTAGGTATCACTGCATCAGCCCCTCCCTCAATGACAAATAAACTCTACATCAGCTGTACCATAGGCTTTCTGTTATACATTTGGGCCTAATATAAGATAACCCTGATTACATCATTAGGGTAATTTTTTCTCACATGTACAAGTCAAGCTGAGTTGTCCTGCCACTTAGGAATAAACTGATCTTGAGGTGCTCAAAGTCTGTGGATTGTCCCTTTGAACAATACTTTGAGCTATACCAACAAATGTCTCCATGGTCTGTATCTGTGCTGGTTGATATCGGCTGCAATACTGCAAAAAGCAACTGCAGTACAGAGATGCCAAAAATATGTTTGAGGACATTTAAGAAAGTTTTCTGGAACTAAATCTAAAGCTGCATCGAAGATACTCTTTAACAAAAGATGAAGCATTACAAGCTACATTAATGGTATGAAATAGTATACACAACAGGTCTTCTGAGTGGGTATGGTCACACTATATGCTGTACAAATTTAATGTTGCTGCCTATTTTGCTGCTTGTTTCTATCTGTTAGCTTAATATCTGAAATCAACCCAGTACAAGGTCATATAATTCTAATAATTTTCATTTTTAATCCATGGTTTCATGTTAGTCTTATTTAATTTCTGTTTGAAAAGTGACAGTTCAGCACCAACAGAAAGAAGAGATTCTGTGTTGCCAGATCTCACGACAGTGTGTTGCTAAAACAGAGTCATGTCTTGAACAAAGTTAATTTTCTCCTGATTTGTCTGTCTGAAAAAAATATCATTTCAGTGTCAGAATGTTCAAACAATATGACGCTTGTGAAAACTGGGCCCAGTATTTACTTCTGACTATGAGGTAAAACAGGTGGTCATAATCTGGACTCAAGTTCACTTTTTCCATTGGAATGAAAGGATTCAGGTCTCAAAAAGGGGTGGGGCAGTGGCGAAACCCACATGACACAGATACAGGAAATGAATCTAAAGTGGACCTTAAGGGTTTCAAAGGTCTCTGGCTGCACTTAGCAATATATGTTATTACCAATGGATGAAGGGTCTATGAGTAATGTTCCCCTCACCTCTGAGCCTTTCAGCCTCTTGTAAGTTTGGTGCTTTGGTTTTCCAGCCCACAAACTCTGCTCTCATCAACCTGGTTTCCGGCACAAAGTCTGGTCGACATGCTGGTGCATTAAGCAGTTAAAGAACCAGATATTTTATCAGGAGTTGCTAGAGGCAAAAACAAAGCTAAAGGAGGGTAAATACTGGATTTTCAGACACCTAATCCATCAAGTGGCCAGAAGCACATCTCCAAATAAATGGTAATGTGGCTCTGTGTGTGCTGGATGTGTAAATAGGCAACTGTTCAGTAAGATGTTAGCCATAGCAACTTTATAAAATGATATTATGCTGGGTATTGTGGTTTCAGCTGGTTGCACTGCCCCCAAGTGGCTAGTAATGAATTCAGCTTTAAGTTGCATCCAGTTATTTAGTCATAAGCCTGTTACTCCCACTAAATCTGACCTGATGACAAATCACTTGATTCAGTGTGGAAGCTGCCAGTTCTCTCGGTGGTGGTCCTTTTTGTTCACCAAATGATTGTGTTCAATATTTACTGGCATTTACAGTACAGAGGAGGTTCTTTTTATATATTTGTATACGGAGCTGCTGTCCATATACCGCGCTGCCTGGGCACATTCATATTCAGAGTGAGGAAGTTCTTCACTCTGTGGAAATTTTAGTATTCTGTAGCTGTGGAATTATTCATTCCTTTCAGCCTGTGGCTGAAACAGCAAGCAATTAAAAGAACAAAGGTGTTGCATTAGCCAGCAGCCTAGAAGCATGAATCCATGTAAACATGCCCAACAGGCTGGCTCTGTGAGCGAGTCAGAACAATGGCCCAATCACAGAGAAGCAACAGTCCCTCAGACAGAGACGTAGAGGGAGAAGAGAGATAGAGACGGAGACAAAGAGAGCACTGATGAGAAAATGATAGAGTCACATGGAGCATCACTTCTCACATCAGCAGCACAGGGATTACAGGCTGATTAGCAGAGTAACACAGGGACCTGCTGCCACACTCTGCCGTATAAACTACAAGGCAAAAAGCCATGGGGCTGCGAGACGCAGACGGATTCCCTCTTCTCTGAAGTACAAATTGTGTAAAATTGCTCCTGTGTGTCATCAAATTCTTTCACAGGCAAAATAATTTGGCAGAGACATCAGTTACAGCAGTTTGAGGTGCTGGACTTTGATCATGGAGGCTGTTGGGTCCATGCATATGAGCATATGATGCTCGGGTTGGCAATCAGAAACATAGGAGGAGAAATGAGTAAAGAAAAGAGAGTTATGGAAGAGGCTGAGATGACAGTTTAAAATCCACTACATTCCAGTATATCACTAGTCTCCACAGTAAACACACGACCACTGTAATATAATTAATGTAATATATCCTTTTTTTGTATTAAATGTACTGAAGAAGACGGTCATTGGTATTTGTCACACTCTTAGTACAGACACGGTGACTGAGCTAAGTGACATTTACAGACACCTAGCTGCAGAAGTGAGTGAGTGTTGACGACAAAACTGATGCAGTTTGTAAAAACAGCAGATGCTGTGTCACTTTGAGCCTGCTGTGTAATTATCTGGTTTGGCAACCTTGACGAATACGAACAAGAAATTCAGGTAATCATTCATCCCATTGGCTATTAGGGAGCTGACTCCACTGCTTCACTCATTCACTGGTAAAAGCAAAATACTGATCGTGTGCCTTTTGGGAGAAACTGTGCAAGCTTTACAGGGATCTAATATGCATATATGTCATATTTCTACACACAGTATGAATTAGTGCCATTTAGTATGTAGTCGAGGGCTATAATTACAACAAATAGGCAATAGCCCATAGGCTGTGGACTGGTTTGTGAACACCAGTTTTAAAGCCTCGAGTCTGACATTTTAGCCGTTGCTATCTTGGTTCCTGGAGCAATAAGTGACCATATTTGAAGGAAAGGGTGGAGCTATGGAATGTAGAAGCCGAGGTAAATGGTAGACAGCCTGTCACTCAAAGTGGCCCACCCTTAGCTATGTGTTGTCATGTATGCACGTATAGTTGTCATGAATGTTATCCACAGAGACAAGGTTGTAAACATGTTTATTTCTGTTGTAAAGTTGGGCATTTTAACACGGGGGTCTATGGGGATTGACTGGCTTTTGGAGCCAGCCTCAAGTGGCCATTCAGAGAACTGCAGTTTTTGGCACTGCCATGTTGGCTTAATTTTTCCAGCTCTGTAGGTTGCTGCTTGGGTTTCCTGCACATTCATTCATTTGTGGCAGACTGGCACATTATCAGCACCAAATATAGATTTTCTATTTTTGGAGCTGCGCCTCTCTCTCTCTCTCTTGTGGCAGCGTACTCTGGGCACAGACGGAGCAGCAGAGAGCCAAGCGTAGGAAAAATAATGTTTGTTTATCCATATTAAATTAGAACGTGTTATTTATTTATTTTTTTTAGAACAACAGTGCTCTACTACTGCCTGGGTCACCATGGATACCACACACCTCACGGTCCACCACTATATAATGGCAGCAACCGAAAGTTTGCTTTCACCCACATCTGCAGCAGCAGCAGCTCTATTCATCTTCTTGAGCATGACTAACACTAACTCAACAAACTGGTGCTTAGGAAAAAAAAGTGTTCCGCCTATGCTCCGTTTATCGACTCCTAAGTACCAAAAAGAGGGGACACAGAATGATCGCAAGGGACACACACAAAACAGATGTTCACCTATGAAAGCTGGACAAATGCATGCAATTTTAGATGTGTGGAGAGTACACACAAAAAAAACATACAAATTAAAATTTGACTGCTTTCCAACAAAGGAATTGTTGAATAAAGCCAATTCCAATGTGTACACAATACCTCTTTTGAGTAATGACTTTGCAAAGTTTGTAGTTTTCTCTTTTTTGAAGGACAGTAACAGTAGTCAGCTTGCATTCATAACTGCTACAATGTCAAACTCAAGTTACAGAAAAAAAAACATGGAAAATGTATGAATGTGTTCAGTATGTCCAAAACAAGTGCTGCTTTGCCAATACATCACCAATTATGTTGCTTACAAAGAAGTGTCAGAGATATGAGGGAGCGATAACTGTCATTTAGGTAATCTATCTGTAATGTAAGAAACAGCTGAGGCAAAAAGTGTTTTCTGTGGCTTATTACCTCCACCACGTAGCCCTGCAACAATAACTTGTTTTGTTGGACGATACATTATCTCAGAAAAAAATTAATGTTAACACAAAATTTGGCCAACAGAACAAAACCAAGTAATGCCTCTTGTGACTAACAGAAAGGCTTCGCGAAACTCACAGAACACCACAGTTATCTCAAAATCCGGCCATTGCGCTGCAGTCGGCTACAGGGGACAGACGGCCCATGATTATAGCAGTTTGCTGGTTGATTTACAGAGAGGGGGATGTTGTAGTTTGCTGGTAAAACTAAAAACTAAAAATAGACTTTTTGGCTCGTTGCCAGGGGTTGGCAAGCTAACATCTATCAAAACTGTGTCTCTTCCACTCCAAAAGTGCAGCTGCAGGCTACCGGTGAGCTACACTGTGTTGTCAGAGGTTGAGAGAGAAAAAAGAGAATTGCTGCAACCCAGTCTTATAATGGTATCTTGTTGGCTAAAATGATGTTGACGTTCTTATTTTAAGAAACAAGCATGTCAACACAGCTGGCAACATTAAGGTCAGCAAAATGATAGAGGTCACGTCCTTATATTGCACAATAACTTGATAATGTACAATGACAGACCTATTGCCGCGGAGGTTTGCGAGAAAAAACTTGTGGTCTGATTTTAAAAAAACTTGGTGGAAAGATGTAGACCAAGTTTTGAAGCAGATCTGAATCATGGAGTAGTTACAAACATCGTTTTTTACTTTTGTTAACATCGTGAAATATTTAGCCTAGTTCTCTTCGGGTTGGTCAGATGTGTAGGAATGCATTACATCAATGGCAGTCCTTACTCTGAGTTTAGTGTACATCCTACATAGCATCTTGTGACATCTTCAATCCACCCTGTACAACTCATTTCCTCCTCTTCCAAATACACAAATGGAATCCTGGATTGACCTGAGCTAGGAGGGTTAATGAAGAGACACGCTGGAGGAAACACGGCAGGGGCTTTTCTCGACAAACTGCTGCTGTTCCTGTACAGCTGCACCCTGATGGCTGCAACAACAAAACCTGCGACGTCTTGCAAGGCTCCAAAATTAAACAGATAATCATCTGTCTCTGCTGATGAATGTGTTTACCGTGGTAAATGTCAAAGCCTTTCTAATAAGCAGAGGGAAGATGACACACACACACACACACACACACACACAAACTTGCTCACCATTATTCGGATACAAGTTTCATTACACATCCAACAGAGCTCAATGGGAAGTCTTACAGTGAAAGTGGGGAATGTTTAATTGATGAGAACTGACTCAGAATAAAGTGATAAAGTAATGCATTTTAAAAAATTAATAATAAAGCCATGCACCATTCAAAATACACATTTGACTTCATGCCAAAGAATACGTTTGTTGCCATGTATCTTCTCCTCAGTGCTATGTTTGTGGAAACAGAGCCCAGTGGGCTTTACAGGCGTGTGTCAATACAGAAATCATACCAGCACTGTGTGGGAGGAATTTACAGTCCAAAAATCTGCAATGCAACCTGTCTTGCTTGCATTAAGGAGGCAATAACCCACCTAAAACAACACTCAGATGGCTTCCAACTACCCAGTGATGGTTCACGTGCTGTTTCAAAGACATTTCCATTGTTACAACGATATAGCTCTTAGAGGAAACCCTGAACAGTGGTAGATTTTAGAATGAAAACAGTTTAATTTACAGTAATGTACTGAATATCAGCACAAAATATAGGCTAGTATGTTAAAAACATGTCCAGAGGCTGCCAAATTTATAATAGCCCCTGATATTAAGGTGTTAGTTTAAATTAAAAAATACAACCCTTAAACATATCCTGAGGGGGTTTTTGATTTCTATTGGCATTATGGAGCAATGTTTTGTTTGTATATTGTTCAAGTATGTGCAACAGGATACACATTCCTACCCAGTGCAAAGGATGGTAACGCCAATGTAATGCAGAGGAGGATTATGTCTACTGCAAAAGGTGAACCAGCAGTCAGACATAAAAAATATTTCTCTCAAAGACTGCTCATATATGTCAAAGGAAAGGGGGCTGCTAAACATTATACATCAACAACAGCCTATTGTCTATAAAGCATTTCCCCAGAGACCACCATTATAAAATAAAACTGTAACTGTATGGTTGTTAATTGGGCACTTTAAACTGCATATAAACACACATGGTGTAAGTTGGTGGGGCCAGAGCCACAAATACACATGCAGTGAGCTGCACAACTTGATAGCAATCCAGCAGTAGGGATGGTAGGGACTGGTAGGGATGCATGATATATACTGGGCCAATAAATTATCAGCCAGTAATGGGAGATATTTATAATTAAGCATTATTCTGATAATAAAGACTGTAACAGATAAATAGCCCCGATAATATGACGCCAGACTGCTTTCACTGACTTAACAAGGGCAGCATCTACACACCCAGCACAGTGTGTGGTGGTACATGTACCGTTAAACTTGGTTTGCGGGCCACCAATAAACAGAGAACAAGAACAACAACTGCAACATGCTGTTTGTTGACATGTTGCGGTGTGGACGTCTTTTGCAGTTCCCAAAGAAGACAGCAGGATTGCACTGGGGGTCCGATCTCCGACCACCAGACACGGGTTAGACACATCGCTGAGGGACTGTCTCCAGTGTTAGCACGACCTAATTAGCAGCAGCGGCTTACATCCAACACCGAGCTTTCAAAAGGCTTGACTCTGTTATTAAACTTATCAATAACCGCTGGCCATGTGATGCTACAGTAAGCGATTATTTGGAGCACGTCTCTCTTTCTGGCTGCGTGTGTGTGTGAGACACAGCCTCCTGTTTGTCTGAGTTGAGTGTGAATGTGTGAAGTGAATCAATGGTGCATTGTTATTCTGCTTGGTAGCTGTAGGCTAGTCTATTGTGGGACGGAGAGATGGTGTCTGGGTGTGTTTAAAAACATACAGTGTGACGATATAAACATTTCATAAACCAGATGTAACGCAGACCTGTAGATGGCCATTCAATTGATCTGAATTGTGCAACCATTTTTTGCCTACACAAGATATCAAACAAAAGCTAGGGACTGTATCATAATTAGTTGCTGTGACATTTAATTCCAGTGTGCGCCATATTGAGATTGACATAAAGTTCTGTTTTTATATTACACGTACACTATATGTTCTGGCTTATTAGTGACAGCTAGTGAATATTTTCTCACGATAGGCTATAGGCACAAAGAGCTTCTGCGTACACGCTAACAGTGTTGTTTTGCTTGGTGCACTTAGCTTTGACCATAGAAGACTGCTATTTTAACTCATTTATAAATCAGAGAAGCAAACACCTAATGAGAGCTACTTTATGTCTTTTAAGAGTGGGAGAGAGTAGCTAAAGGTCTCTGCTTGTACAACAATAAGCCACATTTTATTTCAAGGACAAAAGTAAATCATTAATTAAAGTAAGAAAGTGTAAAATTAATGTGAAACAACTCTTGATTTGGGGTGTGTTTGTTGATACTCCACATCCGGATATTTTTAATAAACTACACAATATTCTCGCTATAGCACTTTTTTTTTTTTTTTGATAAAAAAAAGGATAGTGATAGGTAGTAGGGCTGCAACTAATGATTATTTTCATTGTCAACTAATCTGTGGATTATTTCTTCGATTAGTCGACTAATGTTCGCGAGGGACACACACAACTAATGTTGAAAAATGTCGGTCTGTCTCTCCCAAAAGACAGCCCCAAAATTATGTAATCTAATGTCTTGTTTTGTACTCACGCCAAAAGGTTTTAGTTCACCGTCATGGGAGAGTGTGTAAAGCTGCCAATATTTTAACGTAACGAGTATTTTGGGGTACTTTTATTTTACTTTTCTATGAAAAATGACTCAAACCGATTAGTCGACTACTAAAATAGTCACAGGTTATTTTAATAGTCGATTAGTCATCGATTAGTCGACTAATCGTTGTAGCCCTAATACGTAGTACAAGTACGAAACATTTTCTACTCATCGACCTGTACCAGCTTTCCTCAATCCAGTGCCATCTCATCCCAGGGAGCCCCTCCATGAGCAGAGAGAAGTGAGAAGGATGATGGGAGAATAGAAATGCACTGAGATAACTATTAATGACATAAAATAAAACAGAATAAAATTAAACTGAATAATCGCAAAGAGAATTTTAATATGAGTAATATGAGTCATGAAACATATAAATAAACATACACATTATGGAGGGGAAAAAAAGAGTATGCTAGTTGTTGACATCCAGGCCGTTACACTGAACTATTGATGACCTCAGGGGGTAAAACTAGTCATCAGAGCCAGCACACAGATGCACAGACACGCACGTCTATGTAATAAACATAAAACTAAGGGATCATTTACAGGGCTGGGTGAATAAGCTACAATTATTAATAGTCAAGAAACACAAACAGAGACAGCCTCCCTTTAGTGGGCTCCTGACTGACTACTCATGAATCTTAATTGGTTTTAGGGCGCTGTCTCCCATGTCGTTTCTACCCCCATTTACCAGGGAGCCATGGTTAGATTGGTGTATTAAATTGGCAGGACGTTGCTTATTAAGAAAAAAATAGACCACTGTTTAAGAACAATAAAACCAGCTGTTGTTTAGTAAGTCATTGCTGCATTTTTAATGACTTTTTAGTCACCATAAATGGGTGTGTTTTAGCAAACCAGTTGCTGTGCTTCCATAGGGGATAGCGCCATGGAAAGCAAACATTTTTTGCTGAGCCATCGCTGCTTTTCCAGCTGGTATTGTGCCATCAAATGTGGGTATTATAAGCCAAAACATGTTTTTTCCTAACCAAGTTTTTTTGTGCCTAAACCTAACAACACGTTAACCACAGAGTTGTTGAAACGTGAAAAGAAAACCTAAAGTTTCAGTGTATCTGCCACTTAATGTGAAAATGTAAAGTATCTATGGTTTGCAAAGCATGCAATGCCAACATTTATTCTGGTGACTGAGTTAGGTAAAATGTCAAGAAATGAGGAAATGTGCCAACAAAAGACAGAGAAGAAGAATATTAGTCCAGGCAAACAATGTTTTAGAGAACTCCAGTGAATTGTAATTAAAGATAGAGGGCCATGGGGACTGTAACCAAGAATATCCTTGGCAGATTTCACAAAATTCTGCCCTTTAGGTTGACATTTGGCCTTGAAGATGGTGTCAAAATGCAAAGGATTCTTGGAGGCGAATATTTCTTTATAAATGCCTTGACAATATGCCCATTATATAGAAGTTTGTCCTGATAAAGGTGCGACACATACCAAAGAGATCACCAAAGACATTAGGAATCCTTAAATTTCCACAGTTCATTCCATGTCAGTGGTAATAACCTGTTGTCATGTTGCCATGCTCCAAACTAAAGTGTTAGACAGACAGATCAACTGACAGACTGACACTGTCATCCTCATGCAGGGCTGCTAGGGGAGCAGAAAAAACACTCTGCTGCTACTCTGTATCAGTCAAAGTCCACGGTGCAGGGTGCAGACAGCAAACAGACGTCAGCATTGTTTACAGCACTGTAACACTTGAGCCACTAAAGCACCATTAGTGTAATTGAACATGTCTATTATTAGGTTTACTGTACAGACTGTGTATAGAGAAGGAGCAGAGCGGCTCCAGCTGCACACTGCTCTGTCCTTGAGTATGAAATGAAAAAAGAAACGAAGACGTGGAGAGAGAGATTATTCTATACACAACAGATGACGGCTGGGTTGAAGTGGATCCAGAGTTAAATACAGCCTTAATTGGATTTCAGCGAGATGAGAATTGATGATATGTGTAACTTCAGATTACAGCCTTGCCACATACGGAGCAAACAGCACAAGTGGTTTTACAAACACATTAATGGGCCGATAATGACAAACATATCCTCGGCTTTGTTGGATTCTCGCTTCTAACACTGATGGCTGCGGTCACAGTGGTGCTCTGCCCTCAGCCAGAAGAAAAAGCAAGGCAAGATTAGAGTCATGATGCATGTGTCTGTGTGTGTATATGTGTGTGTGTGTGTTATCTATCCCTCCTAATACCCATATCTCTCAGTAGGGATGTTACTGATGGCAATGTGATGGTCCTTTTTTTCCCTCGCGCCATAAGTCTCTGTATAATGGCCGCTTTGTTCTAAGACGTAATCGCATTAATATGAAAGGCAATTGCTCTGGATAGCAAATCAAATCAAGCCAGATCACATTCAGATGAAAATGAGCTAATCAGAAAAGCTATGTGTTTGCACAAAGGGACGGGGATTAAAACTGAAAGAGGACATCATATGCAACTGGCTGCTTTCAAATGTCATTCCAGCTCTGTGCCATCCAACTGTAAAATACATTTTTACGCAAACCTTTGAAAGTCTACAAAATGTGAATTCAGTGTGCTTGCATCAGATGGAATAAAGACAGTTTCTTTGTTCCCTCTACTAATGTTAAAAATATGCCTCCACAAGGGAGGCTGAAATGCTGTTTGAAGAATATGTTAACATTATTTTGTATTAGAGCTTAGCACAGATCTGTTTTGCTAACCAGCCTGCTCCCACAGTTTATTATATTTATCCCTCCAGAAAAGTTCCACTCATGGGAAGAATCTCAAACCTGTCCCCTAAAAATTCTCTTCATAAACTATGTACTATGTACTTGCTGGCCTGAGGTTAAAGGGGGGG
>JAPZEB010000025.1:31920473-31948519 GCA_029783705.1 Chaetodon striatus | reverse complement strand
TATTGTCTTCACAATTTATTGTTTTTATCGGTGAAATAAAGTACATAAAAGCTTTGTTTCCACTGAGGGAAATGGTTTCAGCTTGCAAAAATAGACAGGAGGTCTGCGTCGCAGCGACGTGTAGTTACATTTCTAGGAAGGTGCACGTCAGGCTACAGCGTAGGGTACACCGTAAGCTCTATGTCTATGACGTAGATTCAAGTCAGAAGTATAAATTCCCTTTAAGTTGAGATCTCCATGGCCGATTCATGAAATCTAGGGGATGCACGATAATAGTAGCATGTCATCAGTATTGGCTTTAAAATATGACCAACTGATTTTTCTCTCTATTTTTTTTTTTTTCAATTGACAAAGTCAACATGTACAAAATACCAGGTAAATGATACAGCACAGGTAACAAAACAACATATCTGAAAGATGTACAAGTACACATAAAGAATATAAATGACAAAAATTAAAATCGTTAAAAAAAATCAATAAAATAAATACTTGTAAGCTTTACACAGTCGCCTCCAACTGCATTAATTATCACCAGAGCAACAAATCAGAAAAGATAACTCTGGTATGCCTGTTCATGATGATGAAAAGGCCATAACCATAGTTAGCAAGGTATGTAGGCCTACATAATTGAAAATACATATAAAAAATAAAGATAAACTGGGTTGCAAGCATACGGATAAAGAGGTATATCCAGTCAGAGGATTCGGGGAAGAAAGTTGCATAATTTTCCATAATATATGGATATACTGGTATCAATATTGATTATCGGCCAAATTAGTTGTTATTTATCGGCATTTTGAATATCAGTAAAAAAAAAAATCCAATATCATGCATCCCTAATGAAATCAGTGCTTAAGGCTTTTTATGTATTATCATTAAGACTGTACCCAAATATTCGACTTTTCGGATATTCCTTCGTTTTTTGTCGCATTTGTTTTTTCTTTTTGTTTGTTCATTTGTTTGAGAAACGATGACAGAGAAATTACAGATAAATATGAATCTCAGTGTTTCCCATTCACTGATTTCTTTGCGGCTGTCTGCCACCACATAAACGCAGACCGCCACATACTGATTTTATGCTTTTTTTTGCTATTGTAAATGGCTTAAATCCTATCTCATAGTAGAGCTGTGTGCAGCGTATTGATTTACACAGCCCATCTTCGCCCACCTCCCACCCACTCGCTCTGTTTATCGTAAGGGCTTCGCTCCACTCCAGGTACAGTTGGAGAGCGGTTCCAGGGACAGTCCTTCAGCACTGCATTTAACTGTGTAACAGACACACTGAATCTTACAAATGTAAATCTCACATCTTAAATTTGTTGGAGGTAGTGTTCTGTTTCTGTCTCACAGTGCTTTGTGGTGTTGTTTCGGACTTGGTGCCCATGATTATTAGCACATACGCTAATAATCCCTCCAGAGTCATGTTCAGCACCCCTTACCCCCACACTCTTGCACTGTTCGTGCATTTTCCCACAGAAATTAATGCATCAAAATTCGTACATAACCCTGCATAATGATGAGCCAGTAATTGGTGCACAACCCATGTGTTTGAGGAGGCTGCAATCACATGACCAAGTAAAGACAGCAGTGGTCCTGAGCAGTCTGGTTAGGAGAAAGGTTGGGGTGGTGGATAGGTCACAAAATGCAGGACTTTCCTCAAGAGGCCAGAGTTCAGAACGGTGTGAACTTTGAGTCATTTTAAGATATGTCCTCACCATGTTTCTTTTCTTAAACCTGTAGTTAAACCTGTTATAAGATATTGTATTATTGACACATTTCTTGTTGTTGTCATATAGTTGCTCTTTTTCCATGACAGCTGTCACATATGAAGCACCACTGTGGCCTAAAAGGTGCCTGACCATGAACAGCAAAGTCCCTGGTTTATGTCCAGCAAGAGCCTTTATTCCTTTGTAGCATGTCACTCTCCATGACCACCCCCCCATCCCATCATACTGATGACTGTAGTAAAGACAAAAAAACAAAATTCCTTTATTAGTTGTTGCACACTAGCCAGCTCCTACTGTTGCATCATTTGCAGTCACGCTGCTCAAAAGCTCATATCTAATGATGAAATTCTGGATGAAACAACTCAACTCGAAAGTTTCTACCTTTGCATGCTATTTTGTCTTTGATGTGCTCGAATCACTAAAACACTAAAATTCACTACCTGCTTGGTTCAGGGTGTAAATTTCAACTTGTGAAACCCCTTCATGTACTTGTGTATTTCAGGCTTAGAAATAACAGCTGCGACACTGAGTTGAAAGTACTGTTTTAGAGGTTTGATGATGAGCTGCAGCGGAGTCGGACTCTGGGAATAAAGACAGAAGCCAGCGAGGCAGGACAGACCTGCACTGTCCTGTGGTCGTCACTCAGCTGGTGCGTGTGTGTGTGTGAGTGTGTGTGCGGAGGTTTCCCAGGGTTGAAGGGCTCCATTGAGACGGGCTCTCCTCTTTTCCTCTCATTGCCATGCAAAGGGGACCAGCTGCCTACACTCGGCCGTGACGGTTGAAATATTTACCACTCTGTTTACCAGGGACGTCCTGACTGACAGGCCCCCCCACCCCCCCGGGCGCTTCCTACTCTTTACCTAAAACTTCATCCCTTCTCTTTCTCCTTCTCCCATCGCTCCTCTGTCTGAGCTTCCTATCAGCGCTGGCTCCGAGCGTCTTATACTGGTTTTGTCGATAATAGACTCTTTGAGTGACAGATTTTAATCCTGTCCCATTCTAATGATATTTGCTCTTCCCCCAGTGTGTCACCCGCTATCAAAATGTCACAGAGAGATTTACAAGTGTATGAGCTGCCAAACAAAGCTTATTTTAGTCTGGGGCTTTAGGGCGGGGTGGGAAAATCCATATATACTACAAATCAATGGGGGAAATTTATGGCTGGCACCTGTGGACTCAAGATTGCGAACAGCTCGCATATGCACAAAAGAATAAACGGCAGGGATGAATTTGATCGTGCGTGTCTGTGTCCCATTCTGTCTTTGTAGTTTGTCAGACGGGCAGAAAAAGGGGACAAGGATGTCATCTCATTGCTGCAAATTGACAGTCCTGTAATTAACCAGATGTAAGACAAACTGCAGCAAGTAAGGCTCTCTCCCTGTATGTTGGTGCAGTGTTTTTTTTTTTTTTATATATATGTTTTAGTTTGTTTAACTTCCTTGGACTGCCATTATTGGATTTACTGCTATGTTAGTTAAGTTTAACAGTTCTTAAAAAACACACACACACACACAAAGTGACAGAAATGTATTTAACTTAATTTATATTAAGCTTGCAAATAACAAATTATAATGAAATCTTTACCAAGAAAATAAAAAGAAAATGTAAATTTCTATATTATTGTTGCACTACACTTGCAACAATGTATTCAGTTCAATTGATAGGAAACAGACAGTGATAATGCTGCTAACATGTTTAAGATTTATGACCTCATTGTCAACAAATCCTACGTGCAGAACACCACGAATCAATGTATCCCACTAACAAGTAATGTGTGTGTATCCAAAGCCTGATGTATCGTATTCCACAGTATAGGGCTGAGCGATATAGAGAAAATCTACTATCACATTTTTTGGGGCCAAATACTTCAAGATCGATATAGAGACATTATTGTCAGGTCGACTATTGGTGCGGTTTTTTTTACAAGGTGAGATTATTTTAAATAATCATCACTAATAAGGATATAATGACTAAGTGGGTGAGGGCAACTAATAGAACAGTTAGAACAGCCTGAAAATCACATCACATTACTGTAATGCAGCCTTCAACACCAGGAAAAGACAATACTGATGATATTACAATTTCCAAAATCTAATGGCCTGGGTCCACATGGCGTTTTTTTCTCAGTGCAGGTGTCTTGCTCCCAGTGAAGAGAAAGGGGGTTGTGCCATATCATATTGCTCACAATGACACCAGTATAATTTTTTAATATGATATGAAAAATTCATATTGTCATACTTGCAATATTTTGACTTATTGACATATTGATGTCACACTGTCACCCAAAGCAACAACAAGCATGACTGAAAGCGAAATTATTAGCAACTCTGCGGTGGTTCCAAAAACAGGAGCAGCTTTAGTAGTGTGGAATATACTGTGGCATTCTTAAGTCAAGTAATTTTGTCAGAAACCTTTGGTAATGTAAACCTACGTGACGCTTGCGGTTCCACAGAGAACTACACATATGTGAATGTGCAATAGTTATGGTCGCATAGCAACCAGTCACAGGTTAAAGCGTGATGATTCAAGGAGAAATGGCAGAGGTGGAAAGAAAACAACAACTCAGTCATTCAGGATTTTGCTAAAATAGATGAAAATCGCCTGTTGATTTATATATATAGATCCCAGAGTATATTTTTTGTATTTCGGAGCTTTTTAAATGTGTCATTTGTGGTAGCTTATATATTGTTGAACTATTAATACTGTATACAGAATCTGAATCTCATTGTTATATTAATATTATAGAAATAAGAGATATATCTTGTTTAGTTTTTACTTAATATTTAAAGCCAAACTGTCCGCTTGATATGTCAGTCGAATCTATATCACTAATTTTGTTGCAATTCTATGTTCTTAAATCAATAATGCATTTTTTAAACTAATTTGTCATTTCATCAAGAATATCGTTATCACAAAAATGCCCTGAAATATCATGATATCATTTTAGGGCCTACAGTAAATGCACCACCTTTTTAGTGTGGCCACTCCATCTAGTTAAAAATCTCTCAACTTTTCAGAAAGGCACCGGTGACGTCACTGCCACTTCTTTGGCTAGGCTACTGTCTACTGTCACAACAGAGACAGAAAAGCTTCAGCTGGTGGACAATGAATGTTGCGGGTGAGTGTTGTGCTTTTGTTGCTGTTTGCTTTGTAAGCTTGTTGCTGACTGTGTAGTCACCCCTCTGTTGTAGCGTTACGTTACCCACCTACCTAATATTAGTATCAAGACGTTGTCATAGAAACATAGCCACGCAGATCACGTCGTTTAAAAAAAATGCTGGTTGTGCTTTTTCATGAGCCGCTGGAATGAAGTACTCCCCAGCGACCTGCCATTGCGTTTTCTGCTAAAGAAAAACACCATGTGGACACAGACCCTTGGACAATATCTAGTCTCAAATCATGGTATCAATATAATGTCAGTAAATCTCCCAGCCCTACCTCTGTGCCATAGAGCTCCATTGTTGTCCACAAACTATTAAAAACACATCAATCAGTCACGCTGTAGCACTGGATGACATGTTCCTTCATTTCATTTTGATTAAATCCCACATACACTATGCTGCTGGCCCAAATATCCACTATAGTACCAAATGTGGATCAATCCACTGCTGAAAATAGTCCCTAACAAATGCATTACTTCTTTCTGTTTGATATACACATGACAGTGACCAGCTGTCCTTCAGGCAATTACTAAAATATACAAAAATATATACTTTGATTTTTGAAAATTAAACTAGGAATAAAGAAAAAAATATTTGAGTTCTGAATGAAAAATTTGAAAATTCTGACTTCAATCTCACAATAATGACTTTAAACTCAGAACTGAAATGAATTTTTCACATGTGGCCCTAATCCTCCTCTGTATATCTACCCTGAATGGTGTCACCATGTGTCCAGCCTCAAAAAGCTCCACCAATCACAGTGTTAGGACAACCTGAGAGGTCAAACTCAGGGTGGAAAAAAGGACAAACATACTTGCTGTCTATCACAAAGTTAATATTGCTTTGAATGCATGGTACAAATTGATGACAACCCAGATGAGGGTATCAAGAAAACTGCACCCTTTGAGTGTGTTTCCACAGTTTATAAAGCCTGACGGCAGACAGTAAAGCTCAAGAATCCCCCCGTCTTACCTCTAATGACCACTAGGGGGCTGAAATGCTTCTTCTCAGCTGGCAGCTAAGTTTCACTGTAAACCTGACATGACACAAGATTCTCAGTATCTCTTTCTTTTCTATCTTTGTCATCTCCTTCTCTTTTCTCTCTATCCCTCTCCCTGCAGTTGTCGTCTATGCCACAGTCGTTTTAAATGCCTGTGGGGTGTTGCTGTGATTCCTCAGTGCAGAAGTGAAAAAACATGATGTGCCTTTAGGGCACAATTACCCAATGCCAGCCACTATTACTGTGATTCCTCTACAATCATTCCCTGAGGGAAGGCGCCGTTGAGCCTACACAGCACCTCCCTACCCCCCTGAGTAATGGATTTATGATATCCCCCCTCTCCATATGGAGCCATCGGCCACATATACATACACAACTCACACACGACCTGTGAGCGTTTCACTTCACTGCTGCCATATGCTCATAACTCTCTCTGACTTACTAAACCAAAGCTGTCCTGAAGCATAGATGCATTTTCCATATGAGGCCATGCACACATTTTTTTTTTTTTTTTACAGCGCGGCATGTAAGGATTAAGACTTACAGCGAGGGAAAGACAATCATGCCTGAAATGGCTTAAAAAGAAAAATCCTTCCTCGGATCTTTATACTGCTATACATCATGTATGCTGTCTGATCTCTTCCAGGATTTCCTTTGTGATAAAGTGATGTAATTTACTCACTTGGGCTGTTTGACTCATTATATAGGAAGTCCAACAATCCAATTCTGACCTTGAAGTTGGTGGTAAAGAAAAATATACTAACTCAAGGTCCAGTCAGTAGCTTTTTATAAAAAGGGTTTTCAGCTGTGTCTAAGCATCTAATGACAACTGAACCGTCTCCATGATAACTTGTGAAAACTGTCAATGAAACTTCTTTCTTCATCAAGGTGTGTTCTTGATCAGTCTGTTAAGTAGTTTCCTTACAAACAAATTGTTTAGTTTTAAAACCTGAAAAAAGACCATTGCAAGTCCAGAGAGCCAAAGGTTAAAAATGCCTTATACCATTAATTGATGGTCAAATTTGCTTACAATTTTTTTTTTAAATCAATCAATCAACTAATAAACAACGTTCCCACAGTCATGGAAAACCTGAACAAAGCCATGGAATTTTACCAACTGTATTTTCGTTTCCTCATTTTCTACCCTTGTTCCATCTCTCCCTTCATGTAATAATGCTTAAATAGAGTTTGAATCTGATATGTTTGAAAAAATGGCAGACAAGAATAAAATATATTATGGGTCCCTGAGAAGTCAGGGGAAAGTTTGGAAATTTGTCCATAGAAATGTGTAAGAACCCTGAATGGACTAATTGTTTTAGGTGCTTATTGGCCATATGCAGGGCGGGGGCTACCACTGTGGACACTGGGGTCATGAACTCTGTATTTTTTCTAGCAATTCAGGGTTGTAGCAGGTTGAGAGGAGTACAGTTCTAAATTGTGAACCAGCTAACACATGGTGTCCATTTTATGAGCTTGATTAATTTTGGAAACAGTATGTACACATTCGACTTTAAGGCCAACAAAAACTGAAAAACGCTGTTTTGCCAGAACAGTGAACCAGCTAACAAGATGACTAACAAGACTACCCGTTTGAATAAAGTCTGTTTTACAATGAGTTAACATGGCAGTAAAGCTGGTCTTAGTTTAGTAAAAGAGAGAAACTTGAATTTAGAAGATATATGTTTGTATTTCACTGTTTAATAAGAAAAAAAACAGCTGTAAAAAATATTAGCTTTCTTGACACTTTGTGAGTTTTTATAGTGTTTTTATGGACTGAACAAGCTAAAAGGAATACAGCAAACTTTGGGGGATGGTGGGTTAGGTTGTGTCACACATAGCCTCATGCATTTTATAAAAGTATGAAGCTATGACAATATAGATATTGCCCAAGCCGAATTGATATATCAATCCGGATCAATGTACCATTTCACCCCTACTAAATACATAAAACAAAAAAGACGAATAATTAAAACCGTTTTAGAGACTTTATGTTTGGTGTTTGGTCAAAACGTTCTTAGAGCCTGGTGGGTTTGGAGGGAGGCTATGGCCGTGGTCCACTGTGAGTATTTTGGTTTGCTAATGACTGTACACACACTCATAAAGCAGGATACACATTACAACACTGAATATTTTAAGTAATCTTTTAGATATTGTGTGTGAAACAGAGGGGCTTTTGTGTGTGTGTGCTGTGTCACTGTGAGAGACAGAATGAGTGTGTGTGTCCCTGGTGGCTGGCCACAGTGTACATGGCTGATTACACACATTGACAGGACTGCTTCATCACCGTACACTGAGCCTATGGCAGCTACCTGCGTCCCTCCTTTAGTCACAATACATTTCATCTCTACAGCAAGCTTTGTCTCTATTACCTCTCCCAAACTTTCTGTTCTGCCTTCTCGCAAAACAAGTTATTTTCATCCACATTTTATTTCCACTGTGTAACCCTACATTAAAGTAATGGGCTGTGGCATTTTCATTTAGATTAATGTCTGTTTTTCTGCTATCATACTGATGGAAATAAAAGTTTAGCTAGTCCATAAAAGTTTTAGCATTCGGTGTTCTGAAAACAGTTCCTGTGAGGTCTTTACCAAGAAAAATCATTGGGTGCACAGCAAGTGAAGCGTGATGTGTTTCCCATTTCTTTGGCAGAAATAGAAGACTTGGGTAGTTAGCATGAGCAGTGGCTGAACAGACAATAAAAACAGTGCCAGCTGCAGAAACTCAAACTTCATCAACAAAAAAAAAATGTAATCTGTTTTCCCTGCACATGCAGAGATGAAGCTTTTCAAAGGTTCCAGAAAGGGCAGATGGTGGAGAGAGTGAATTAAAGGCCAACAAGCACGATCACTTCCAACACGTTTAGCTTCTTCATTAGACAACAGGGAGGGGGAGGTGGGACAAGAGACACTTGATTTGGTATTTGCCTGTTGTCAGTTGCTGTCCATTGCTCTCTCTTTGACCACGAGCCAAAGCAAAACAATGGCTCTGTATCAAACAGGCTCCCCATTGGCAGGGTGATATTCTGCTCTGCAGAAAGTCAGAGCATCTAAACTTCTGTTTCTCTGCTGCCTGGGGAGCTACCAGACCCAACGCTAGTCGAGGTTAACAGCATGCAGACACTGTGTCAACATAACCTTCTAAAGCGTTACAGAATCAAAAAAAGGGCTTTCTTTCAGCAGACCCATTAGCACTTTTCACCTGTAAATGCAAAATGCAGATTGAGCCTGCCACAGCTGCCCGTGGCTATCCAAACACAATGACGAGTTAATCTGTCTGCATGCAAACAAGACTGGCAATTTTACAACATGTGCTAATGGACAGCATTAAAAACTGTGATGTTGAATTCATATTTTATGTTGGCACTCATGATTCTCCATAGAGAATTATCTAAAGTTCCCCTCAGCTTTTTAGCCTCGTTGAGCTCATTGTTTTGGTTTTCTTTTTTTAATCCTTTAAACTCAGCAACAGAAATGGTCTGCCAGTGCCTACACTGGTATTTTTGCTTAGTGTGATGCCATTATTGGAGTCTCTTCAAATGCTTAGTATCCCGAAAATCAGTACAACCAAAGCAAGGATTATGAAATCTTACATTGAAATGGTCATTAAAAAAATTGGACCTGTTTTTTCATCAGATTTTACAAAAAAAACAAAAAAAACCACAAAAACCATTGATCCAAGAGATTTTTAAAATAAAAAACAGTACAAAAATATTTCTAACACTCCACAAGTTATTTGAACTATGTATATTATTTAGTTTTTGAGAGAAGCTCATTTTTATGAGCAGAGTGCAGAGGGGTTGTGATATCATTACAAGTGTACAAAGTGATGACATGGAAGACAGACTCCTTAGCCTTTTGCTGCAAAAAGAATGAATGTTCTAGCTAATATGGTTGTTATTTTTAGATCAATGTATACAGGAATGTGCAAAAAACAATGGCAATTACTGGGAAATTCCAGCATAATTACATTGAAATTCTATGCTTGCACTGCAGGTTAAGTAAGGTAACAAAGGGTAATGGCATGATAGCGGGAAAGACAGAAGCCTTAGCTCTCTGCTGCAAAAAAGAATGAATGCTCTAGCTATTATGGTTTATATTTTAGATCGATATATACAAGATTATGGAGACAACGATCTCCCCCGGCCATTACGGGGACATGCCAGTGTAATTATGGTGAAAAATCATGTTTGCACAGCACACAGGGTAAGGTAACATAAGGTTATGACATGCTGACAGTGAAGACAGGAGCCTTAGCTTTCTGCTGCAAAAATGAATGCTCTATTATAGCTATTATTTTAGATGTACTTAAACACGATCATGTAAACAACGAGATCCATTTTAAAAAGGTTAAGCAGCAGCAGGAAGCTGTTTGCAGAGAAAAGCCTGCACCTTCCCATATGGAATTTTACAAGGTGATAATATGTCACTGTTACATTACAGCTCTGCTGCCCCCAAGTGGCCAAAAATTTTTTATTTATTTATTTTTTTCAAATTAATATGGTTGTAATCAAATCATATATGTCTCTAATAAAATGAGCTAATTTCTGAATTACTGTTAACACTATTTTTCAGTGTCACCTCACATATCCTGCAGGCTGGCAAACATGAAAACATCTGGCCTCACCCTGGCTAGAGGCAAGATGCTGAGGCAAAGTCAATGTGACCTTTCCACTCTATTAAAGAAAGTGACTATTAGACTACTTCCAAATTACTCACATACTGAAGTTAATGTGCATTACAGCAACATATGGATACCCTTACAAAATATATAAAGATTGTTACTATTTCATTAATAATTTTAGGCCACATTTAGACCAACAGTAGCAGTGAGTCATATAAAACAGCATCTGTTTGTCTCACTGAGTTTATAGTGGGGGCTGCCACTGCACAAAGCTCTGGCGAAACCTGAAACTGGCTCAGTTTTTGCCGCAATGCCATGTCATCCACCGACAGCACACTGGCACATTGAATCTTCAGACTACTTTGAAACGTGAACAGTGTGTGTGATTCAATCCACATGTTTTTTTCCACATGATTTTTAATCATTAGAGGTTTGATTGGAGTTTATTTAATTGTGACATCTTGTTGCAAGCCCTTCTTCTACAATGGCATAATGGCAGCAAACAGAAGAATAAGTGCAACCAGCTGTTTATCCCTACTCATAAGAAGTGGATGAAAATGAACTCTATTAGCATTTTCTTTAGCCAAAAATGATAATGTTTATGCATATTGGTGTCGCTGACTCTGAGGTCAGACACTGAGTTTGGAAAATGCACAGATTCACTTAACTCTGACACTAAGACATCCATTATCTCCCCTCTATCTTTCTAGCAGCTTTTGATTGTTAGTCTGCACTGACCACCAGAGTCACAAGTTAAAGTGGTAAAAGTCAATGCATATCAGCTGCAGGTAATTAATGTTGTTTTTGTAAGAAACTTAATGACAGGCCAAAATGAAACCTTTCTGCTATCAGGTTAAAGTGCTCCCTGCAGTCCATGTAAAACTCAGCCAAAGGAATTTTGTGAGGGATGAAGAGCCACTCTGTTAATGTCACTGTACAACTAAGTGTTCCTGTAGTTCCAACATATCCAACCGAGTGATAGGCCTTTCCTTTATTGCATAGTGTCACAGCTAGGACTGGGTGATGTGGAAAAAAAAAATATCTCTGTATTTTCAGGCTGAATGGTGATACATGATATATATCCCAGTAATTTGTAAGAAATGTCACAAGCATTTTTATAAGAACAGACTGTGATCAAACAAGATTAGACAGGGATTTTTTCCCTGTTTGAAAATAAACAGCTGCACAAAATGTAAATGAAAAATGATGTAAAATAAATAGCAGAGCTGTATATTATTAACCTTTTGCACACATCGCACTGGAGCTACAGAGGTTTAAATGTTTGCAACACAGAACACAAAACTATAACATGAGTATAAAAGAACCAGAAGAAGAATCCATTGTAGTTTGAAACAACTAAAATCTTTGTGGGCTGAGTTAAAAAAGTCATTTTCCATGGCCTTTCAAATAAATCTAGTGCTGGAAAATGATTTAAATATTTTTATTTCTTTAGGCTATTAGTCTTATTTATGCACAGAACATCAACAGAGAGGCCGAGGGAGGGAAGGAGCGAGAGACACTTTGTCGTCATCATATACATCTTGTATATGAAACGTCTGTGTTGTCGCTGCTTTCTTTTTTGAAGATCTGTCACCTGCATCCAGGCGCTGTCTCCATGTCAAAAAATAGACTACAACTACCAAAAAAATGGTGACACGCTATCATCCACCTCACATGCAGACTAGCAGCAAAGCGCTGTATTGCACATGTGCTGCGGTAATTTCATTCATCTAACAGACTGATTTAGCATAGCACTTTGAACATATGGACCGATGTTGCACTGTAGACTAATTAACAGACGGATTAAACAGAGGAGCAGTTTTGTGTCTCTCTTAGTGTTGCTGGAGAACTTGTGAGTGAGTGAGTGGGGCAGAGCTGTGCAGAGTGTGAGAGAGGAGCAATGCACACTGGTATGCCTTATGTAACACAACTTGACCCTTTACCGATTTTAACGATGTTGTCTAAATCTATATCTTGCTTGAAAATATATTGATATGTGTCAATATATATATTATGTATATATTATATACGTCATGTTAATAAGGTTTTTAAATGTAATAATTTTGAACCGGAAATGGGCAGATACCCAATTATAAAGGACTTGGGTCAGGGTCCATTAAACACTTGATCGGGACATCCCTGTTTTAGTGTTAGTTAGTCTACTACTACAAAAAACCCACTGTATGTGTTTATTAGGGCTCTTTTCTGTGTTTTTAAATTCAGACAAATTAAATGTAATTACTTTAAGGCTGACAAAATAAGAACAGTATAAAATTTCCATCCATCCAAATTTATTCACAGTAATTATAACTCTTAAAGTAAATTCATAGTCTATTAACTCAGTTTGATTTACTTACATAAATGGTACTTTTTTGGTTTATGTTAGAATTACTTGACTCCATTGGTTGGAAATCTTATATGCAATTAAAGACATAAACCTGACAGAGTAGACAAAATTATTTGAGTGTTGGCAAAATTTTACAAATTATTATATTAGTCCTTGCAACTTGTTTCTTAAATGCATGCATTTTACTGAAATCACATTGCCACTTTTGGATACCATTGGCTTTATGGTTTTATGTCCACAGTTCTGGGAAAATGGTGAGTCATTAAGGGAAAAGTGTTGCGAAAAAGTGTTGTAACAAGCAGCTCTTTAGACAGTTCAACTCCATAACCGCTGGCTGCACCCTCCATCAGTATCCAGTCTCCTGTTGCTTCAGGACAGAAGTGAGCCAAAAGCAAAAAAAAAAAGAATTCCTCACCCACTCATGCAGACTTGAGTCAATGACCTGAGTAGACTGCCGATAAAGCTGGGGAGGGGGAGAGAGATAACGCTAACAGCCACCGACTCTGAACAGTGACAGAGGCTATCACTGTCAGAGACTGCACACTGACCCACACCATCCATCACATACAGGAGAGGAGAGGAGAGGAGAGGATGAAAGGGCAGCAGAGGATGGGAGAGAGGAGTTAAAACGTTGGGACGAAGAACAAAGTAGCACATGAGACAAAACTAGAAGAGATCACATGAGAGGATGAGGGAGAGAAGGAGAGCTGGATCAAGTAGGATGTACCCTAAAGGAAAACAGAAAAAAGCAGGCATGGATTGAGGAGAAGAGAGAGGAAGTAAGACAAAGGACAGTGGAGATTTAAGAAGACAGGAGAAGAGGAAAAAGAGAGGAAGCAAGATGAGATATCTGCGAGGAGAAATTAAAGAGCAGAAGTCGATGTAGAAGAAGAGAAATAAAAGGTGAAAGTAGAAATGAATGAAAAAAGAAATGAGTGGTCAGGTCTCTGGTTGGATCCAGTTGACAGAGGACAAGAAAAATTAAGATCTCTCAAATTGTACTAGCTTCTTTTTTCTTCTGTGTTTCTTTGTCCACCATTAGCTCCACATGAAAGAGCATAACAGCAAATTAACAAGTGCTCAAGTAGACAAAATATGCCGAGCTCAGTATCCAGCTGCAATGTCCTCTAAGTGGAGAAAAACAACATTGTAGATGTAATGAGGTGGAACATGGCGGGGTCACAAATAAATGCTTCACTTCAGCAGAGCTGTTGTACAACACAGCTGACAACGGCAGATTGGACAGTCAGCACTTCAGGGCCACATGTTTTCCTTTTTGGGGAGACAAAAAGTTTACCAAGACGTTTATCTAACAGAAGACAAATTGCCACCAGATGTGCTCTGGATATATGGACCTCCGTTAGGAGAAATCCCAAGCTTTTTATGACAGCGACAGTGACAGCTAAGCCCTCGCAAACATCTGTTTTGGGAGAATGTGACTGCAAGAGAAGCACAATGAACAAGGCCTACATTAAATATTACAGTAGATCAGCACTAATGATCAACACTACAAGCATTAAAAAGTTGAAACTTTATCACTCCAACATCAGTCTCGAACTCTGGATTGTCACTTTTAACAGACAACATCCAGTTATAGCCTCACAACACACAGCAACCATGTGGAGTTTTCTTTACCCTAAATTGGAGCTGTAGACTTGATTTTTGGGTTTGACTTTGACTTTACTGCTTCTGGTCTTGCCTAAGTACAGCCTTACACCAAATTACTTTTTGAGCAATTTGACTGTTGCAGACACATTTTCAATGTTGAAATAAAATCATTATGAGTTTTGTGTGAGTTGTCTCAATCGTTTGGCGTAAGATGGTCATAAATCTACGTCCATATTTATTTTCCAATAAAATCAAACATGTTAACTATTATCATACGTTTTTAGTCTTGGCTCATACAAATAGTGTAGTTTAGTGACATGAAAAGTGTCATCAACCAATAGCCTAAGCATGCTCTCTCCAGCACCATACAGGAAGCAGAGAACCAGCTGACCAGTAGACATGGAGGGGATTGTCTCGGTTGTGTTTGACTATGAAAAAGGAGGAGAAACTGACAGAGTTGTGGACTGAGCAAGAGTGCTTCTTTGATGTGTTCCCCCATTTGTTTGGAGAAGAAAAAAGAGTACTAGCCAGTCAGAGGGACAGTAGGGTGGGTCATGCCTTCATGATTCTAGGAAAAAAATCCAATGTCCCAAACATGAGTTTTTTTTTCCCCCCAGGATGGCAAAGGCAAGATCCGTCCTACTTCTCATTATTCTGCTTCTAAATGGCTTCTGAATTCTTACCCCAACCCTAACCCTAATCATTCTCACCCCTCATTCCTAAACCTAACCAACCTAGCCAATGACCACAATAAGTACTACCCAGTCAGACGGAGAGTGGGATGGGTGATGCCTTCACCATCCTAGGAGAAGAAAAAAAAATGGGCCTAACCTTATTTCCAAGCTATAGCTAGCTATCGGAATGTTTGCTATTAGCCTATCAGTTAACCATATGTTTCAGCTGGAGATTACCCAACTTCAAAAATCATATAGGCTATTATATAATTATGAGTGAAGCGAGCAACTTGACCTTATGGTTAGCTCGTGGGCTAATAACAAACATTCCATTAGCTGATGTTAGCTCACAAGTAGCCCCATTTTTGACAGTGGTTATCTAGCGAGCTATAGGGTACAGCGTTTTTCGAAGGCTGCAGCAATTTCTGTCTACCTTTTTCTTTTCTTTTTTTTCCTTTTTCAGGCTGGCAATCTTGCCAGTAGTGACTAGTGATTTCCAGTCTTTGCAAAATCAGATTTTTTTCCATGATTAATAACTCTGTGACACATTGTGTTTTAAAATGACAAGATACCCTTCATCTTTTTAAAGTCTTCTAGTGTAGGTTATGGTAGGCCTAACATCAGACTTGACTTGAAATAGACACTGACAAACTTCAAAACTAGAATTGAAACAAACTCAGACAAACTTGAGACTTGAGGCTTGAACTTCAGTTAGGATTTGAGACTTACTATAACTTCTTAACTTAACATCTCTTGCAGATTCAAGACTTCAAGACTCATCTTGAGATGTACTTCAACAAACATTAAACTGGACTTGGACTAGTCTGAACTACAGTGGAGAAGGATATCTTTTGCATTTGGTGTGCCCAGGTTCATTCTGCCAAATTATAAATAAGTCATGTCATCACTAATTGACTATGTGATTGATATACTTGTGAACTGAAGAGTGATTCTTCAAACAAAGGCTCACTGTTGTCAATAAATGTATTTGTAATAAAGTTTATGTAACTTCAGACCCTCAGAGGAAATAGCACTAGTAAAAAAAAAAGTCATATGGCAGCAGCTTACTCTTTGCTTATTTGTTTATTTTTCTTCTCTGTTTTAAAATTCATAAGAAGGGTTCGCAGCACTAACAGGGAAGGCGAGGCAGGCTTTCCTGCAGGTGAAATTACACCGTAATGAATTCTCGTCTCAAACATCTGTTGATAAAAATTCGGATAAAACTGTTCCAAAACTGTGCTAAAAAAATAGGTCAGAAGTGGTTCACCTTCATGTTTAATTAAATTCCAGTATCAGGCTGATGCATCAGCAAACAAATAAAAACTGTAAAACATCGACGTGAGGAAAAACAGCAGCGGTGCAACCGACCCCACATCTGGAGAAGTGTGCCGTTCAGTGGGGAGAGTAGTAATAACCCTGATTAGTTCCAGTGTTGATAGCTGCTTACGGAGCTTCCAGGGGAGAGTTGAATAGAGATGGAAATCAGGGCTCAGCTACGGATGATTATCTAGCCACTTCAGATCAAAGATCCTTCGGTCTCATCACAAAGGATAAAGAAAAGATCATTTCACCCTGCACTATAAAACTACCTGTGTGTGTTTTATTGAGATACTCTGGGAAAAAAAAGCAGCAGGGCTGTCTGCATTTAAACAAACCAACATCAAACAGAGGCAACATGCACCTGTATATGTGCAGATTGATGCACATATGGTTATAATTTTATATGTGGCAACACAAACTCAACCGCTGAGATGATTTAAAAGCTTCTGAAAATGGTTATTAGAGTATGCATGGAGCTATGAATATTTAATGAATTAATCAATTAAGTGCCAGGAGTTTTAAAAAAGTGCAAGAAATTACAGCATAATGTGTTAACAAGAACTCATATTTTCAGCCAGAAAAAGGGTCACGACACCACTGGGAAAGCTGTGGAGGAAGCAGAGTGAACCATCTGTGATTTCTCAAGCAAGGTGTCTATGTACAGTATGTGCGTGGGGGGAAATGCCATGAACATGCCTACATGCATGTGACTAATTTCTGTGGCATATCTTCAACTCGCAGCATGTCAGAGTGAAAGAGCTGGCATGGTACTGAAGAGAAGTTGGACTTGGTTTGAAATTTAAGTCAATGATAAAATCAAAGTGTACACTAGTTTTTTATATTTCACATTTCACAGGTGGGGCTGGGATCTTAAACAAAAGGCCCGCAATTAAGATTATTCTACTCATTCCCAGGGCTTTGGGTCTGTCATTATTTTCAATCACAAGCAGTGCAGATATTTTAATTTGTGTGATTTGCTTCAGCATAAGTGCTGAGACACACTGCCTGTACTGTAACTCATGACTGGTGTGATGATAAAGATGAAGCACACGGTTGATATCATCTGATCCCACTGTCTTTCACAAAGTCTCAGTACAAACAGAAGCCTGTGAGTATTATCCAACCCCTCCTTCAGGTGTGACCACTGAACATGCTGTTAAAGGTATTTTTGAGTTTCAGATCAAACTACTAGCAAGTAAAATTTATATTAAAGTCATTAGTTTGAGATAGAGCCAATATTGTAGCTATATTATGTGCAAATATGTGTATGGTGTTGTGAAATGATATATTAATCAGGCTGTGCATACAAATTTTTTGGAATATGTATAAGAATCTCTATGTGTACCTACATTTGGGAATGAGTAAAACAATTAAAAGAAAGTGTATTTTTATGGTATGGTTTATGATATGAAAAACATGCTCTGCAAGTAAAACTCCACTAGTTAAAATTAAGATTTCCAGCGACTCCAGCAGACAAATCTGCCACTGAAGGTGTTAAATACTCTTTGATCTTTGCCTCTTTCATACGGTCACATGGTTTATAATCCACTGGCTGCTGGGTCTTTTCGTCATTGGAGGATTCCAGAGGAACAGACTGAGGTGTGAAGGTGTTTCCTCTGCTTCTCTCACACACTTGCTAACATGAAGATAAAAATAGCAAAGAGGCAAGAGAACCCTGCTAATTGAAGACCTTGACTCAGAGCAATGCAGCTCTGATCCTAACATACTGTAACTGCTACTACACAAGCTTTCCAACCAAAGCCAGACACCTTTACTGAGATTTTTGCCAATAATAAGAAGCAATATTGGATTATTATTTCATGCCTTAGACAAGAAAATGTAGCATACTTAAATATTTATTATATAATCAGTCGAGTGGCACCAAATCCATCATGTCAGAGGTGAAGCTGAAGCAGTAGTACATTTGACTTTTCAAAAAAGACTGAAGTGACTGTAATTGGTCTGACTACTGCCACAGTAACAAAAGGAAATTTGTTCTCAACTTGTGAAAAGAATGGCTCTTTTCTCAAAGAGGGCTATTTTTGCACAGAGATACTGAAAGTCACCTGAAGGCTCCACATTGGCCTGAGAGCAAGTATATTTTCAGAACAACTTAAATGTTTAAAGAGAGTTAGGCCTAAAACCAGAAAAAAATCCACTCAGAGTCCAACTTCATCTAAAGGTGAGACCTATCCAAGACATGTAATTACAGAATGGACAGAACACAATGAACAGCATCGTGCAAAGATATTAATAAAAATAAAATAGAGTTAGAGAGCCATTATTCACTTTCCAGCTAAAGTTCTGTAGTTGTTACTCAGCTGTTGAGTCTGCTGTAGGTAATTTTAGGTAACAGCATATCTGTATCCCTTTTACCCATTTCAGTTCAAATCTGAGTTCAAACTGAGAAAAGAAGAGTCTTTTGACCTTAAACTGTACTGATGCCTACAGACTAGAGCCATAAAGACTCATAAGGAAGAGGGAGACAACCTCAGGATGGCCTTATAAATAAATGTCAGGCAGTGAATTGATCTCTGCATATAAAGAGATGACCATCCAACCACAGCATACAAATCACTATGATGTGTCGTAAATTTGCTACCAGTGTAAAATCTCAGGGCACTGTGCAAAAAAAAAGTAGTCTAGGAGAGAAAAAGCAGTACTTGTATCCGAATAAAGAATTTCAAGCCTATCCATATGCAGTTTAAAACACAATTGTTAATCAAAATGCTTAAGGAATTAAAGGAAGCAACATCAAGTGGTTTGCCTCGAGATGCTGCAATCTGCCTGTTAAGCAGGAGCCTGTTACTGTTTCCCAAGAACAGCATTTACTGTCTTTAGTCAGGATTCAAGGGCGGCGACACAGCTGGGACTGAACCCTTTTAAAATAAAACCGCAGCTAAGTAAGACTCTAATTATAAAGGCTGAACAGTGCATGATGGTGTCATTTGTATGACGATCAATGTTAATATCCATAATAAATTAAAGAGGACCAAGTACAGATCCATGTGGTGCACCTCCAGCCCAGTGTAACAATAAATTATGTTCCGTGCCAATGCAGGAAGTACTCTGCCCTCTAAGTAGGGAGGCAGACAGTATAACCCCATTCACACCTTGTATTTAATTGCGTCTTGTATCTGGATTGTATCTAGACATGATTTAGTCTGTTTACATTTAAACCTGGGATTAATATGGGTGTACAGTGTCCACATTGAGACCCAGTTGAGATCCAACTGCGTGGCACAGCTAAAAAAAACTGAACAGTTGTGACCATTCCACCATTTGTGTAGCCATTGCTTCATACAAGGCTCAGTTGCAACATGAATTTCCAAGTTTAGCTTGTATACTTTTGTTGGACCAGATTGAAAGCAGAAACTTGGTCTCATCTTGACTCCGTCTACATGCGTCTTGAATATCTATAAGCTTTCTTACTTCTCTCCTGCCGTTAGCTAAGCTCACTTGTAGCCTATAGGCTGGTACCTTGCTGGTTTGGAACTGTCAGTTAGGGGACCATTCTGATCACCAAAATGCATTTTATTGCAAGATGTAAAGGGGGTCCAGTGGTGTGGAGACAGTAACATTAGTATTTATATGAACTGTAACCTTTCCTTAATTAGTTAGTTTCCTGACCATAGCAACATTCTATTAATCATAACTGAGACCTTGACCAAAACCCTATCAGCAATATCGTGGTCAAACCATCTAACCATCTTGCTGCTTGTTCAGATCACAAACATTTTCAAGCCATCTTAGTTTAGAATGGTCAACAGTGTCAAATTCATAATGGCCAGTACTGCACGAAATGGTTTCCTAACCAGAGACTTAATCATACCACTCACCACCTTTAAATCTCTGGTAATTACCTTATACTACTCCATCCTCATGATTAGCTCAATCACTGGGTCTCTGCATGAAGAAATGGATAATCAGTCCTTTCAGGAGATGGTTATATTCTTGCAAGACCAATAAAATCATTAACTTTTGTACATTTCTACAAGATAATTGCTTTGTAGTTTTTATGGTGCATTTATTTTTGAACACATACATTTACAAAGCATGTGAAAATCTACAGTTTTAATTTGGGACGAGAGAAGAGTTGGCTACCTGTACACTGATGCTGAAGGATACCTGGTATCTGATCTACAGTGTTCAGCCTACACAGGATTTGTATTTTAATGCTCATAAATACCTTTGTCAACCAGCCAGTGTAAAGCTCAGTTTATGCTTGGCTGCTCTCTCGACAGTTGTCTCCAAACAAAAGGCACCGTGTAGCACCTCGCCCAGCTTTTATACCTTAGCAACAGGAATGATTAAGTGATCACACAGTTACTTCCGCAGTTCCGACTGCTGTCATTTCACTCATGAATGAGCAGGGAAATAAATAGAGGTAGAATATATAATTTTACCTGTTTAGAATTCATGTTTTCTCACTTACAAGTGCCAAGTTTCACCCTAACAACAATCTATCCAATCACACTGTATGACAATCTTTGACATAACATCACAAAATTGTACCTTAGCAACAATTATGCCCGCTGACACAATTTTCAAACAAAAATGCTTAATTTCTGGTGTTTCTCAGGTGTTTCTCAAGATGATATTGTTTGTCAATCCCTTTCAGAACTGTTACAAATAACTGCTACAGAAATGATTCATACAGCCATTTTCTGGTCTTCGGCGACTATGGGAAAAGTTTGGTTGGATTGAGACACAAAAAGTATCTAGTTAGAATTCTAAAAATATGGTTTGAGTAAGAATGCACGATATTGGATTTATTGCCGATATCGATATGCTGATATATGACACCTTATTTGGCCAATAAGGGATATATCCACTTTTTCCCCACCTAATTTTAGTGATCATCAAGTCCCTTTTGTAGTGAAATTAACATCATATTATGTATGCATACTCCTATCGTGATGGCCCACCAGTAGATGGAGACATGAAATACAATAATTTTCAATGTGCCTAATATTCATTAATTGTGCAAAATAAGAAAAAGCATGTTGGTCAATTCAAATGGTTCATTTTTAAGCTGATTCTGGCTGACACAGATGATGTAATGACATTATCAGCATGTTGGCCGATTCTGATTGTTCATTTTAAAGTCAACATTGTCCGATATCGATACATGACTTGCTGATATTATCGTGCATTCCTAGGTTCAAGTTACAATTCCTTATTAAAACCACATTAATCCATATCTTGAAAAAGGATAGCAAACTACAATGTGTAATGTGAAAGATGTCACTCATAGTGATGAACTCACAAAAAAAATTTTTTTGATACTGCTGTTTACCACAGATCTACTGAGCTACTTGGTTAACTAGTGAGCATGACCAAGTTAAAAGAATACCACATGGAATGTTGGTAGGACACTGTTTTCTATGTCGAAGGTGCACACTTCCAACCATCCACCACAACTACCATAGGTCCTGCTACTTCTACATTTGCTCTTGACAGGCAAAAGTCAAGATTAACACAGCCACTACAGACATGGTTAAATACGAACAACATAGGTTGTATTTAGACAGTTCAACAAAGGACATCACCACTTAAGAATGGAGGTAACAAGAGAAAACAACAGATAAAAATGGACATTTCCATCTTGGTTGGTGGTAGGGTACATGTTATTGAAGTATTCCCTGACTGAACTTTATTACTGAGAGGTCAACCAATGGTGTATTTTTAAAGGCCAATACAATAATAGCTTGGAGCAGGAAAAAGCCGACTGCTGATTAAACAACCGATATCCAACCCTTTACCAAAAAAATTTGACACTGTCAGGAATGAACAATCTTTGACTCTATTAGAAAGGAAATAACTGTTGAACTGAACAGCTACGTCAAAGTAAAAGATATCTAAATAAATCTGCAGCAAAACATCAAATTTAAAGAAATGAATACTTAAATCTGGAACTGATCATCAAACTAACTGTAAAATATCTAGATGGGAGAGCCACTCATTTTCCTCAAAGTCAACTTGAGATTCTCAGGTACACGATGACATCACCCTCACGCTGTCTATGGAGGCTCCATGCAAAACGGTGATCAGACAGGTGCAGTATTTTTGTTACTTATATTTGAAATACATATTTCAATTACTTTTGAGGATTTGTAATTGGTATTTGACAGGGCTGAAAAAAAATCAAATAACATTTGTAACAAGATACTTTATAGGGGAGTGTCTTTATTTTCAGAATACTCTCTAAATGACTCATAAAACATAAAAATCAAGACTAGGTCAAAACCTAGTATGTGGATAGACAGTGTATGAATTGCTAGAGGGCTTCCAGTCTGAAACAGGAAGTGTCTGCAGTCACTTTCGTGTTTATAGGGCTGCTCTACTGTTGCAGTCCAGCCCAAAAAAATCATGTAAATACATGTTAAAATGAAGCACAACACACTTAGACACAGTCACACAGCAGTAGGGAGCTGCTTTCTCTTGAGCTTTACCCAGTGATCACTCAAAACAACCCTCCGCTCTTCAGCTCCAGTCCGTGATGTATTTCCCTGTGTGACTGGTGGAGGCTGCGCAGCCATTGGCCACTATCGGAGCCAAGTTCCGCCGATAACGATTGTTTATGTAATGTACTATTGGCCCTGATTAATTAGCCAAACCAATAAATCGGTCAACCTCTAATTTTAAGTAAAATTACCCTCAGCTAGATAAATGACTAGCCTAGCTATTAGGTGCTATATTTCGTCACAGGCACTTTGCATGTCTGTTTCAACACCTACATTAACTCATATTGGCATCAGACACAAATTCCATCCTCCAAATGAATAATCATACAGAGCAATCACAACTAAAGAGCGATTCAGAACTGAGCATGAGGGCTGAGGTGTGAATGTAGCCACTGAGACTCTTTGTGGTAGAGCTTTGTGGCTGTTACATGGTTGTCAGCCTAAGATCCTGTCTCACTCTGCACATTGGCCAAGCCTCATTAAGCACCTTTCCCAAGCTCCTTGTTTAGTCCCTAATTAGAAAAGCATGATCTGGTCAACCTCCAAGCAAAGATCTTCTCCCCACAGTGCTGTCGAGAAGCCATTAAGAACTTTCAGGACATGGAATATTGGCATGTTTCACCTTTAAAATGCCTATGTTGTGAGTGTGTGTGACTAGCCTGTCTGTGCTGACTGATTGCTGTGTATTTACTCCAAAGCATGGTGGGTGTCACACACAAAGCGATCTGTGAAGCTCCGAGGCAGCAGAATAGCACTGCCTGTCTATGTCACACAGCCCTGTGTCTACAGTCCCTCTCTATCTCGCCTTTAATCCATCTTCTATCATCCCGCTGACTGTCTCCTCATCACCCATCTATTCATCTCCCCTCTTTCAATGACTCCCTCTGTTTCCCCCCCTCACTGTCTCCTCTTCCTCCCTCTGATGTCACAAATTCAGATATGAGGTTCTCTGATAGCACCCAGCCTTGGACACTGCAGCCTTGTTTGGAGGGGGAGTGATCAGAAGGATGAGAGGATGGAGGGAAGGGCGAGTGAGTTGACGGCGCGGGTATTTTCCGAAGCAGCGGGAGGATGTAAGACGCAGAAACAAAGGAGGACATCTAGGTTAAAAAAACATGCATGAATGCCTCTGAAAAGGCCTGTGTTGTGTTGCCGGCTTGCCTCATCCCCGTGACTCCGAGCCAGCCGTGCCTGTCAGGGCACTACTGTTGAGTCTATTTATGTTGTCTGCTCTCTTTCTTGGGGATAAAACAGTTGACTGCTAATATTCATACCTGGGGGTGAAAGGGGGGGTTCTCTGACTCTGAACCTGGCACTGTCCCAGAAATGCATGCGCTGTCATATGAGCAGACATGTCCTGTGCACTTGACTCTCCTCAGAGTGTTGTGGCAGGTCTTAGTGGCACTGTGACAAAAATGCACTTTTCTTGCAACAAAACATCATGAAAACACCAGAAATATCCTCGGGCGGGTCAGGCGGGCCCCTTATTTTTTTATGATTTCATGTGTTTGGTATAATGCACAGGAAGTTGATTTGGGACAAGCATCTGCAAGGCTTCAAATTTTAATATTAATGAGAGGTCAAACATACATTTCTACAACTGGATGGCGACCGTGACACTTTTGGGAATGCACCTAAGCGTAGATTTTTTGGGGGATGCAGGTGCCACGTGTCTCTTTATATTAATAGAGGATTTTTCTTTTGACAGAATTAAAAACACTTCCACCTCAAACTGACGCAGAAAAGACACAATAAAATCCAATAAAATCGTAAAAACCCACCAGGATGTGGGAAATTAAGTGTTAAATACTCAAAATGTCATAGGGGAGAACCCATAACCTCATCTGCTTTACATGTGTTCCCCCTCAATGTTGAAAAAAATCTACACCCTTGGGAATTCAAGCTTTGTTTGCAGGCATCAGAAGCTGTGACATGGGTCAAAGGTAGTAGTGTAGGTTTTCCTCTGATGGGCATCGAGTTTTTACATACACCCCAAAGTGGAAGATGCATTAGTAAAGGAGAGAAAAGGGTTGTATTTAGCAGAAATTACACAGAGGGACCACTGGTATCAGCATGTCAAGGGTACTCTTAATGTTTTTGACCTTTTAATACCTGACTATCTCTGAATGTATATGCACTGCTGGGCTGCTTCAAAGAGCTGCTAACCCAAAGTGCTGTGTAATTGTTTAAACTTTATTTCTGAGGCTTTTATACAATTTTCATATCAATTAATGATTTGAGTCTGGAAGCATTGGTATCAGCCTTCAAAATTACACACTGCATCAATCAACTATGACATCTGAAGTTCCTGCCTTGGGGGTAAATATGCAGGTATAAACCTTCCTTTATCAAAGCGTACGTGCATCAAAACAGTAATGACGTTCTATGTGAAAAGCTGAATTTGCTGGTTTGCTTTTAAAGACCATGTCCTCACCTGTTGAAATGTATACTTTTTTTGTGAAAAACACAGTATGACTCTGCATTTTCAGCTCTGTTCCCTTGTAAGAAAGCCCACATTATGCTGCTATAAATCAGCAAGGATCACTTCAGCACATAAGCTAATGGAAATTTAACCTGACTTGTCCAAGGGACGGGCTTATGTGTTTTTATAGCGCCCCCAATAGTATGCTCTGGTAACTTGAAAATGTCTGAGGTTGAGCGAAATTAGGATATTTTGTCGTACTGTCAGCCAAACAAGGAATATACACAGAGAAGTCAAAAAATTCTCTCCACGCCAAACCCAAAAATGAACCAAAATACTGTTTTGAAAGTTCCTCAAAAACAGCAGCCTAGCCTGTCTGTCTCATTTTCATCATGTTGTGCATGCAGCATGCCATAAATTGGACATTAGTGAGTCTTACTGCAGCACAAGGAGAGCTGAGGGAGGCTCCTTGCACCAGAAGGGGACAGTGAATGACAACCCATTTTGTGGCGAATAAGACTGCTGGCCATCAGTGAGTGATACCAGGCTGACTGAAAGTGCGCCACAGCAATAGGCTCAAAGCATTCATCTGCCTACTCCACTGCAAAGAAATCAGCTACGTGCCTCTGGTTTCTCCCTGAAGCATCAGTGGGCATAATGTGCCTTATCATCATGTATTACCAAGACATGACTTGAGCACATTCTTCATGTGTTTCAGTAAGAAAAAAAAACAATCCATGCGAGATTTCTTTAAAGATGGCTGATAATTATATCCAGCTTTAAAGTTTGGGTAAGGTGACAATAAAATGCCATATGGCCAAAAGGGAAAAGCAAAAGGTATTAAAGAATACTAAGGGTTCTTCTCTGTTTTTACTTCAGCTTTGTCTCTCTTCACACTTACAACTCATTACTCAGCCTGTTACTATACTATAAATACTAAGATGTCTAAGAATAATATCTTTACTTTAGCTCATTAAAATATGACAAACTCCGACAAGTCATGCACCAGGTTTGCCCGGATGCGCAACGCTCTCTGTCGGATGGAGAACCTCAACGCCAAACCCAGTTCAAAAAATCACGCATTTAAATGCAGCCTTGCCTACTGGCAACACTGCTTTGAAAACTGGGCATTCTACGAGTTGCATATCAGATGGTGTTTTCCAAAATCACATCGGCTACGGAGGCTAAAAGACACGAGGTGTCGGCTGAAATGAAAACTTCAGAAATGGGTCTCAGAGAACCAATTTCAAAAGTTAAAATATATGTGTTTACTGGAATAAATTCCGCTGGGTGTGTTTCATATATGCCGATTTAAAGAGTTGAGCATAATTGTCATAAGATGTCTCAGATGGTGTTCAAGGTGGTGTTTAACCTTTGCGCGTGAGCATAAACTCATTAAATCGGATGTTTTTTGAGCGAAGTTAGGTGACACCGTATCCCCAGAGTAACATGCCTCTTTCCATTCTCACGGGCTGACTGAGGAGCCCAGACGGCGACTGTCCACCAGCGGTGCGACTCTCTGACAACATACCGGTTGGGTGTGTGAGACTTAAAAAAAAAATCCAGTGCTACTCCTTAACCCGGCTTAATGCAGACCACATTACAGAGGGGATCACAACAACCAGAATAAATCCACAGAATATATACTAACTTGATATCAGTCTCTTTTTTTTGCCTAATTTTGCCCCAAACCGCCTGAGAACAGTGACAAACCCGACACGCATCTCACCAAAACAAAACGCAGAGGCAACACAAAACAAGCTGCGTTGATGGCATGTGTGTACAGTAAACTTGAAGGTGAGCAGCGGTGTCACCGAGAGGTCAATAAGAGTCAATGTGATTCATTTTAAAAATGGGAATTTACCTTGAGTAAGTTAGCAGTCCCTTTGATGCATACTGTCAGTGGTCAGAGCTCGGTGCGTTCACTGGGCAATCACCAATTCCAAAAGCCTGGGGATAAGTCCGAGGATAAGTCCACCAAACGCCTTCTTATAAATTATAAATTTCGTCTTCACACTGAGCAAAATAGGTGTAAGGTTAATTGGGATAAAGAAGAGGTGAAAACTCAGAGAGGAGTTCCGAATGTCCGTTAGTTCCGACTGTGCTTCCAGTGCGTAAAATGGGTTCAGAAAATCCCGAATGTATTCACCGACAGCTATTTTCATACATTGTTCCAAAATGAAACGTCCTCCGCTCCTCTTTAATTTATAAAGGGAAACTCCTTTTTTTCAAAATAGTTGTTTGTTATTCCACAAATTCTGACATTCGTCTCAAAAAAAAGTTATTCTCCAGATCTCCGTCTTCAGGTTACACAGTCTTCCAGGTGAATGTGAAGGTTTAACGGAGCGGCAAATCAAAGAGGGCTCGCGCGCGTCTCGGGAACCGCCGTCCCCAGCTCGCGGCTCTGGAGCGTCCTTGTCTGTCTGTGTGTCCGCGCGCAGCAACAGCCGGATTCCTTATTTGGAAGCCCGGGGCTCGCGCTACTGTCAAGAGAGTCAGGTTATACCAATATGACTTCCAGCTAAATCTTTCAAAATAAAAAGTCTTAATTGGGGAGGAGCGCTGCAACGCTCGTCTCCAACAGCTGCAGCACAGGAGAATAATATCACTTTCACATTAAATATTAATCACATTTAAACAAAAACATAGTTTAGACGAATACATTTAAATGAAAAATTCATGTTAAATCTTAAATTAATG
>JAPZEB010000025.1:31871502-31882806 GCA_029783705.1 Chaetodon striatus | reverse complement strand
CTGAAACATCACCAGGTAAGGTGGCTACATCAGCTCCTTCAATTTGTTGTTTTTTTCCTCCCACACTCTGATGACACTCAGCACTCCTTATGGCTCTAATGCAATTAAGAAACCTCTGAGATCAAATTGTTGAGAAATCTCTGAGTATAGTGACAAATGAAAAAAGGAAAACAAACACCAATATTCACTCAACTGATTACTGCAAAGGAACAGAATGTGGTTTAAGAAAAGATCGTGGTTGACACTAGCCACGTGAGTCAGCTCACTGACATGACAATTAGTTTCAAACTGGACATGAACACACCTGTGCTAGCTGGGCCAATCCACCTCCCCTCCCACCTGCTCTAAGCAGACTTTCGCTCTCTTTATGCTGTGTCCGTTGCTCTGAATATCTAATAATGATGCAGATGGATTTACAGTGGTGGTCTTAGCACATTTGGTGCCCTAGGTGAGCCTCCCCCTTTTTCATGTTCTTTCTCGCCACATACACTGGCGCCCCCTATGGATGACGGTGTCCTTAGCATTTGCATATACTGCCTATGCCATGGGCCGGCACTGTGGGTTTGGAATTGGTTGAAAGTCCAGTGCATACAGATGTTAAAGGGTGCCAAGCATATATTAGTGCCCTGAAAGTGACACGAAACTCCTTAAAGAAAAACCTCTTCATACACGCAAACAATTTATTTCCATATAAGCAATTTTCATAATGGAGGTGCTGCTGAAGGAGTATCACAAAGTCCATTAGTCCAGCGTTGTTTGTTGAACTCAAAGCTCTCATGATGTTACAACTGACAGCCAGGACTCTACCCGCTCAGACTTCTCTCACTCTGTCCTCCTGTTTTAAATGCCACTTGCAAACGCTTCACAGGGTGACTTAGAAATCCATTTCCCACTTCACGTCCTTGTTCGCAGTCCATTCGTCTTGCCAGGATTCCTGTGTTTTGTGTATCGATTTGCTGCCTGCTGTTATGCTTCGGACCAGAGGAGACCTTGAGAGGAGAGGAGGCCGGTAATGGAGTCGTCTTCCCCTTGTTATCCCTGTTGTCTGAGCAGGACAGGAAGCAGCCACAGACCCACCTGACCTCCATCCCCTCCCCAAAAACAAAGGATGACAGGGCTTCCTATTTGCATACCACGCAAATTTCAACCCAATCGCCCCAAAAAAATGTTGGAATTGTATATTTCTGCAAACCACGGATACGTTACATTTGTATATTATTACATAGCCGATATGGTGCAACTCTATGTCACAACAATGCTGTGGTTAACGTGGTTATGTTTAGTCACAAAAACCACTTAGTTTTAGAGGAAACAATCCTGACAGCAAATGCTGTCATGTCTTATTAAAAAAAATTGTGCTTTTTGTGACACTATCCCTGGTGAAAACACAGCAACACTTAAAAACACCTATGTTTGTGGGCTAGAAAGCCACTGGATACAAAGCACTTTTTGTGGCACTTTCTCAACGTAGCGATTTGTCAACAAATAAACAACTGCTTTTCATAGTCCTACCCCCGATGGAAACATGGCAATGGGTCAGTAAAATGCATCCATGTTTGTTGGCTAAAATGCTGCTGGCAACACAGCAAGGTAGAAGAAAAAAAAAAAAAAAAAAAAAGTTTTTGTGTCACTATCTTTGCAGAAAATGCAGTGATGTCTTGTTTCAAACCATTGCTTTTCAGGTGAAGCAGCAGTGGCTTAGTAAAAAACAGCTTTCAAGGCAAGCAGTAGCTCAGTCCATAGGGACTTGGCTTGGGATCCAGAGGGTTGCTGGTTCATGTCCCCATATGGACCAAGCTTGGAGCGTGGACTGATAGCTAGAGAGGTGCTAATTCACCTCCTGGGCACCATCGAGGTGCCCTTCAGCACAGCACTGAAATCCCAACTGCTCAGGGCACCTGTCCAAGGCAGCCCCCTCAAAATTTAATACATGTATAGGTCCTGTTTGTGCATATCTGTGTATATATGTACAACAAATTGAAAAAATGAATTTCCTCTAAGGGATTGATAAAGATATACTTTATCAGTCAATTAATTTGTCAATCCCTGGGTCACTAAGAAACACCCACGTTTGTAGGCTAAAAAGCTGCTGGAAATACAGTGATGACTAAGTAAATAAAGAACCACTCTTTGTGACCCTATTCGAATGCATCGATAGTGGCAATATCTCCTCTGGAAATTTGCCAACAGGTCACTAAGGAACACCAATGTTTGTTGATTAAAAAGCTGCTGGCAACACAACGATGGTAAAGTAAATTCAAGAGTTTGAGCTATCCCAATGTAGCGATAGCTCTGTAAGTTAACAACTGCCTTTTGTGGCACTGTCCCTGGTGAAAACACAACAACAAGTGGTTAAAGAAACACCCATTTTTGTTGACTAAAAAGCAGCTACAAACACAGCATTGTAAAACAACTGTTTTTCATGCCACTATCCCTTGCAGAAAATGCAGCATTGTCTCCTTTAAAAACAACTGATTTTTGTGACACATTCTTGGCAAGAAAAGCACACACAGCAACAGGTTGCTAAAAAACAACCGTTTTTGTTGTTTGTCAGTCTCAAACAGTGGTCTGCAGTTTGGCATCGTCTTAGATAGATTATATCATCCATTCTATCTCCCAATGACAAAGCCAGCTCATATACTAACTAAATGATACCAAAATGTGGTAGAGACTCAGCATAGTTTTTTTTATTACATGACTATTTGTACAAACACTTAATGTGGCAGGTCTTTTTGAGATATATTTGCCAAATGCAAAATCTATCTGCATTTAGTTCTTGGTGTACATTTTGGATCCTGTTTGTAGAAATCTAAAATACCAACATCTTCTGGCGACTGGGCTGGTACAGTGAGGGACGTGTGCTTTGTTCTTGGTTTCCTTCCACCTGTCAGTCTCTACTGACAACTGTCTAGACAACTGGCAAGTTGTCATGTGAATAAAATGAAAAGAGCAGATGGAGGAGCATCGTCATACAGTGTATCAGACAGAGAAGAAACAGGGACTGGAGAGACAAAATGATGAGGAAATGGACTGTCCACATAAGACCTTTGAGTCATATCTTCATGTTGTAATTCAGCATGATTATATAAACCAATGATAAAGGATAACAGTGAAATATCACCCAGACCGGATGTAAAGTTATTTAAATGAGACAAAAGACCTGTGTCCCAAGGTGACTAGTTGCAACCTGTATCCTCATCCCCCTCCCCTCCCTGTGTGTCACACCATCTGTTCACTTAAAGGGGCACTCCACCATTTTTACAGGTCAAACTCAACTTTATCAGTCTGCTAGTAATGCTTAGTAATACTCAACCTGTGTGAACAGTTCTGTAACATCCTCTGTGGCTCAGGGGGTGTTTCGTTAAGTCCAAAGTGATAAGTGACATCAGCAATCTCAATATGAAACTGAGGACTGTAAACGTAGAGTTCGACAGATGTTGGTGTTTACCAGACAGGGAGGGTCTGATAAAAATTTGTAACAGCAGAAAGGCTGAATGCAGAAACTTCTGCTGGATGATCAATCATGTGCATTTTAGCCAAACTAGGCATGCATCTGTTGGTCAGACAGCACTGGGGGTGTGTTTGATTTGAGCCACTTTGCATGCTCACTGGGTGATGCATTAAATCAGTGATTGATTAGGTAGATGTAACCTCTTGTACCTTTGCCCAAGTACAATAATGCTAACTTTAACTGATATTGACATCATCTACATTTTGTCCCTCCTGTCATACTGTGACTCCCTTTCTCACCTGAGTGCATATGCTGCACACTGACATGTTAGTCAGTGTTAACATGAAATGAAACACGACATGGTGTGAGGACTATGTCAGCAAGCAAGCATGTTACTTGACAGCCACAAAAGTCAACATCTATTATTCTTTCTCCAAGTAAATTGTCAGTAATACAACACATTCTAATAAACCACAATAAAAGAGATTGCTGAGCAGGAAAGATACTGATGGCACTGTATTACTGTCAGCTCCCAAGGCTAACATATTGCTTGATAAATGTAACTCTACTAATGGAGGTGAAACAATAACTTCAAGATGTCAAGCCTCTGACACACAATAATTGAATGCACATATATTTATACCACTGTTCCAGCAGCAATTACACTGCTTTTGGAAAAATAATGGCAAATCAACAATGAAGTGAAATACCAGCCGGTGTTCTCCTCAACAGTCTATTTTTAATTCCTACAAATGTTTGTAATACTAATTAATTATAATTTATAATATCATTTGTAATTATAATTTCAGGCATGTAAGGGAAAACATGAGATGCAGTTAGCACTTTCCCTGCCAGCATTTTTGAAAATATTTACTAATCTTTCAAGACCCACAAAATAATTTGGTTTCTAAATATGTAAACAGCATATACATCAAAACAAACAAACCTTCTATTTTATATGCAAAAAACATTTTATTCTATCTTCCATTCCTTTTTATCAACACTTGAATTTGTGCCTTTTCATTTGAAAAAAAACCCCAAAAACAAACATTCCAGACAAAAAGCTGAGAAAATAGCATTTTGTCAAAGACAGTGATTTTGAAATACGAAATCAAATAAACATTTAAATGTTTTTTTCATCCCCATATGTCAACTTGAATTGTATACATAAAAGATAATGATAATTTTAATGAAAATAATATTCTGTTCTGGGTGGCATGGCGGTGTGGTGGTTAGCACTATCACCTCACAGCAAGAGGGTTCCTGGTTGGTTCCCCGGTGCGGGAGCCCTTCTGTGCAGAGTTTGCATCTCCCCGTGTCAGCGTGGGTTTTCTCCGGGTACTCCAGCTTCCTCCCACAGTCAGGTTAGGTTAATTGGTGACTCTAAATTGGCTGTAGGTGTGTGTGAACGGTTGTCTGTCTCTGTCTGTCAGCCCTGAGCTACACTTGAAGTAAACTGCAAACTATGCAAGTCACTGAATCCTCTACAACAAGTTCCCGTAAATGTTTCACAATAAAAGCTTTTTTAGAAGCTGGAGCAGCCGGTATTATAAGGGACTTTTAATTTTAAACAGATACAGGTAGTGTTGAGTTTGAAATGATGGAATTATGCATGATGCATTAACCTTAACAAGGCAAATGGGAGCAGATTACAAGTACAAACAGAATAATGCAGAGGAAATAATAAACAAAGGCCCATTTATAATGTTATCGGTTTGAAATTAAGCTGTTACCCTCTGAAGCTTGGTAAGTAACAGCCCCGTCACTATCCTCCGTTTTTAAGAAATAACATTCTTTGCTAGCTTGACGCTAATGGCAGTGCTCACCGGGTTGCTGAAGTGCCTCTGCTGTTTCACGCCATTATTTTCCTCTTTTTACTCTGTTGTGGTAACATGCCTAGAGGAAATACAGTTGTTTGCAGCAGCAGATGGGTCTGTGTTTCTATTGGTCGAAGTGACAGCTGTGACAGGAGAAGTAGTGGAAGACAAAAAGAAAGTCAAACATGCTAGACTTTCTGCTGGGTCGTCGTGAGGCCCAGATATAGTTTCGGTTGTAGCTCAGCCCAAACCTAGGGAGCCTTGGGGGCAGATTCACCCCTGGTGATTATGTTTTTTCCAATTTACAACAGCTATATGCTCTTTTTTCAAGCTGTTTGAGATAACAGAATGCCTAAAAATCTGAAAATTATTGTAAAAAATATAGTTGCCAAGGGAAAAAAGCACCCTGTAAAGCCTACATCCTATTTGACATCTAACTGTCCTCCAGTTGTCTTCTTTGTTCTATAATCAGCACAACAAACACTTAGATGACTAATTTTTACTCCTGCCACCTAAAGAGAGACAAAAATTGTCCAGTGTTTCTATTTTGAAGTTATAAAACATATACTGGGTAGGAATTTGGTGTAAACAGTACAACTAGAAAACCTATCTCTTGCAACCTATTTCTGTGATACTTTGCTGAAATAGAGTCCACAGAATGAAATCTGCTACATTTGAATCCATGCCACCATAAACTGGGCTGCTCTAATTGCAAATCAAGGATCCCCAACAATGCCAAGTAAATGTGGTCTTTAGTGCTGTGAATTGAATAACAGGCCAACAGAAGAACATTCACTTAATTATATTAGATTTGTTTAGGTAATAATATAGTAGGATAAACAACCAAGCCCAGTCGCCAGAGGAAAATCTTGGCATTGTACGTGTCTGTAAAACTGCAAATGGGTAAATTGCACTTTTGATACGTATCATATCAATACTTGTAGAGTGGCATAGTATATGAGCTGACTTTGACATCAGGAGGAGGAGGGGATGGTGGACGGCAGGACACTGAAGTGATCAGAAATGTACAATTGCCAACCTCGCCTCTGCCCCTATAACTCTGCACAACAAACAAGTTGGAATGGGAGTTGTGCATCAATAAAAGGATGGGTTTGTGTTGCACATTTGCCAGCAGAGCTACATCTTTTTTTTTTCACAGAACAGCAATACAGTTTGGCTTGTTTCAGGCTCCTTGGTTTCACTTCATTTTACACAAATACTGTGTTACATCTACACTGGCCTCCATAATTGTTTTCACAGGACTCACAGCTTGATAAAATCAGCGGAGTTACACATGTAAGTGGGAAGAAAGTGCGTGAGTCATGTGCGAGCCATTAAGTATACAGTGGTATTGATTAAAATTAAAGCAAGGCTTTTCCATCAGACATATATTTGATGAATATTAAGTTAAATAAAAGTAAAAATATTCGACCACCACTTCATATGTCAATAATGAACCTTTACATTAAATTAATATTTTATATCTCTTCAGTCAATAATCAGTTCTAGCAACTTTTTAGGATAACTGTAAATGAATACTCACTCAAAAGATTCATACAGCCTCAACAACCTTTACCAGTAAGGTAGGGCAGCTTATATGTTGCCTGACAGGCAAAATCTGAGGGAAAAAATGTCCACAAATCATGTGATACTGCTTGTAAAGTTTACATGCTATGAGTCCACAGGGATAACTGAAGGCAATTCAAAGGAGCATATCAACCTTTCATCAACTCAGAGCTTCCTCTACCTAGGATAAGTTTAGACATGGTGTAAGTTTTAGTAACCATGTTGATGTTTCTCCACTTTGAGTAGACGTCACCCATGGTAAATTCAATAGATTAGACATGATTTGGAAAGGCACACCCACATATAGTATACACAGTATACACAATATACCTGGGGTCACAGCTGACAATGCATAAGTAAAAAAACAAGGACTGAGGTTGATGGAACTTCTTGCAGATCTCAGAGACAGGATGATGTTGTGGTACAGATCTGGTGAAGGCTACAAAACAAATTCTGCTGTATTGAAGGTTCCCAAGAGACCAGTGGCCTCCGTGATTCTTAAACGGAAGAAGTCTGGAACAACCAGGACTTTTTTGAGAACTGACTGTCTTGATCAAACTGAGCAGACTGTGGGAAAAGGGTCTTGATAGGGGTGGTGACAAAGGCTTGATGGTTGCTGTTGGATCTTCAGAGATGTGTGTGGAGATGGAACAAAAATCTAGACAGACAATCATCACTTCAACACTCCACTGATCTGGGTTTTATGGCAGATTGGCCAGATGGATGACTCATTGAACCTGACGTCTTGGGAGGACCTGCAGAGAATAATGGCAGAAAAATATCCAAATGTGCTAAGCTTGTTGCATCATACCCAATAAGACTTGCGTGGGTCCACCCACACCTGCCCATAACCATAAAGCTCAGCACCAGAGCTGACCCATTACCAGTTATGTCTAAGTTAATGCCACACCCGCCTGCAATGGCTTTTTTTTTTTTTTTTTCACAAATCCAGCGGAGGTAAAGCTTCTTTCTCTGGCTGCCACTCTGGATGACAAAGACATTCTGCACAATCACTGCCAGGTTAGGCAACATTCCAGCATGCTCCTTCCACCACCATAAAACCTTAAAATGATCCTCCTTGTGTGTCTTGAACTTGATGTAGGCTGCCACCTCATCCTCTGGCTGCAAAGTTTCATTACTGGAGTCCTCCATGTCGGCGAGGAATGTGACAACAGGGTCAAAGGTTCAATTTGTGTCAGTGACTTTCAAAATAAAAGGAATTGCAGCTTGGTAACAGTGATTTAGAACCAAAGTTGTGGAGCATGCATTGCTGTTCCTCATAATGTCAGACTGAATCTCTAAACCTACTGGCTGGATTGCCATGAAATTTTGTACAGTCAGTAACTGTTCCCAGGTGATGAATCCTGATGAATTTGGTGATCCCCGTCTTTCTCCTTAGTGACACCATGAGGGTGACAGTTGTGTTTTTTAGTAAAATGTTAAAAAAATTATTGCACATACTAGGCATAATGTCCCCACTCAGAATGAATTGTAATCACTTTGGGGGTACCGGCACTTTTGATGTAGCACCATCAGTGTCCAAATTTAATTTGTCCAGTAGTTTAGTTTATGAATAAATACCTCAAAACTAATGACACCAGGCTCAGCTGTGTTTTGTGGTAATTTGCAAAAATTAGCATGCTAAAATGCTAATTAATCACTAATTTAACATTTAATGGCTGATTTAACATCAGGTCAAGGGACAACGGTTGAAAATTAGCCTTTTGGCTAACCCTGGCACATTTTCAGTGATGTTGATCAATGTGCACTCTCCCTTAAAATAAATAAATATTAACCTCAGATGGTGAACATTGGGATGAGAAAAATTTCCTTTTTTTGAAGGGTTCCATTCCAGCTGGATTCAGTATAAACTGTAGATGTATATCACGTAGGGACACTGTCATTTTTATTATAGATACAAATTGACTGTGCCTGTATTCACACCACATTGCATGCAACACTGTGACAGCTATCATTAAGTAGAGTAGAAAATGTGTTAGGTCCATTTTGTAGGGTGGGAGGGACGACGAGCGCACCCTTCATTCACACGATAATTCGGGTCTTTATTAGGCTGACTGAGTGGCTCACTTAGCGCTTGGTTTACATTTCCCGTCTTTGCTTCTGCTCTGATTCTCCAGGTGTCTCCAGGATGATTACTGTGTGAGTGATTTCTCCACTCACTACCATCTGGGTGGGAGGACTGGAGTACACAACCATCTTTTTACCCGGCTGTCTGCCGCACGCAGAGTCACACGGCAGAACATGCATGTGCTGCTGTAACATAGGCATGGAGAGCAGCTGAGAGCCACATACTGTAAATAACTCCCAGCATGTTAAATACAGAGTGTTGGCATGCTATCAGCCTTCACAAGACACAACTGTAATCTACTCAGTTTTAAAGCATGTCTGCATGTGAGGACACTTTCTGCTCATATTTTATGTTATTTCTTATGTATACATATATGTATTATAAAAGACACTGAACATGGTTAACATGGTGCCTGTTCCATTCTAGCTGCCTATGTATTTATATTTTAAAACAATCCATTGTAACTGAGTTCAGCTGTAACTACGGCTGGACGATATCATAGACTGTATACTGAAGATGGACGACATGACAGCTCCCCAAAAGTGAAGCCAAAGCATCTTGATTGCCCCCCTGCTCCCTCTATGGTAGCGGATGAGACCGGGGTCAAACTAAGAACTCAAAGTACATGTCAAAAGTTAAGCTTTCCCAAAGATTGTGATTGGTTGGGTGGCTGGAACTCGATACTGCAGAGATCTGTACTGTACAGACTCTGGCTCCAAATGACATCACCAGCGCAAGATTGAGGCAGCAATATCTGGGATATTTTGGCTTCAGTTTGTGCAGTGGGAGGAGGTGGAGACATGTTTTCCATCTTTACATACAGTCATTGAGTGACATGAGAAAAATCCAAATCTCAGTATTTTTGAGCTAATACATACCTCAACATCACTATTACCAGAATATTGTAAGGTGGACTATTTGTGCTCTCAATACTGTTACAATGAGATTTTAGACAAATTATCACCACTAGTATGGATATAATGACTAAGTGGGTAAAGACAAATAATAAAAGAGCTAGAGCAGTCTGGTAGATTCAGACAATGACATGACTTTACTGTAATGCAGCCTTTAAAACCAGGAAAAACAAATATAATATTACAAAATCTATCCAAAATTTAAGATAATATCTAGTCTTAATTTATAGTATCAATATAACATTGATATATTGCCTAGCCCTAGCTGTAACATCACAGTGGGCCTTATTCACACACAGTGCATGTGCACAAATTTGTGCTTATAGCTTGCACAAATCTGGGATTCATCACTTAAAAAAGGCATTATAGACAACAATATTTAAAACTGTGAATGTACTCATGCATGCACTTATATGACGCCCTTTCATCTTCATTAATTATTGTCATAATTGCAATATTCTACTATTAAAACTAGAGTCCAAGTCCTAGCTTACAGTGGAGTATATCAGAATGTCCTTTTCAAATTGTAACAGGTTCAGTTTGTTCATTTTTATTTTTATTATTATTATTATTATTATTATTATTATTATTATTATCATTATTATTATTAATAGAAATCCAGGGTATGTCAAAGATTTAGATCACTTCCAAGCAGGTTTTAGGGTATCTAACTTTGCTGGAAGACATTGCAGTCTTTGCCTTGGGGAGAAACAGCATCAGAGACCGATATAACATGTTTGAAGAGTGACGAATGGCTTATCAGCTGTTTCCCACTGCACAGACATTCAGACGCTCACTGATGGTCAGACACTGGTGTGTCAGGGCCTTAATATGTGCGTAAAAACAACTTCACTGCTTTCATTTTGTGTGCACACTTCTTTTATGTGCAGGGTAAGAATATTTCTACATATATGTCAGTGAATGAGGCCCATTGTGGTTAGCTACTCTGCTTTTCTCAGACAAAAGAGCGTCTTTAAGCTGTGGTGGCTGTGGCCCAAGGAGTTAAAGTGGTTTCCCACTAATCACAGGGTTGAGGGGTTCAATCCCTGGCACATGTTAAACTGTTCTTGGGCACAACATTGAAACTAATGTTAGCAGGTGGCAGAGAGAGTTGTGAGTTTGTAAAATTGAGGACTTTATTGAAGACTGTGTAAAAATATACATCTGTGTATTACTTTTTTACTAACTTTTTTGCTTCTGCTTCCTGTAAACATACGTTGTTTTTTTTTTTTTGTTGTTTGTTTGTTTGTTTTTTGAGCGTGCTCTGCTGCTGCACATTTAGCTAAGCTCATAGTACACATCCAACGCAAGTCTTCTAGTATTTCTAATATTGATTCTGTCATTCCAGGAATCAAATCAGCAAGTCACAAGCCTGCTTCTCCCTTAAAAAAAAAAAAAAAAAAATGCACGCAATATCAGCCATAGTCAGCTTTAAAGTATCTGATTAGAACCGTAGTGACAGATCGG
>JAPZEB010000025.1:31848326-31868063 GCA_029783705.1 Chaetodon striatus | reverse complement strand
ACAACAATTCTGTAGGTTTGATACTGTGAGCTACATACCCTCATACGACAGTTCGTACGATATCCTACAAACCAGCACCTCCTGAATAACATTATGTACTGAACATAAAGTTACGTACTTTCACACAAGTTATAAAAGCAAGTAAAGTTACTGATGTTAGGTTCAGTCCTACCAAATAAAGGCCAAAGAACCCCCCAAAAAATAATCTTAAAAAAAAAAAAATACTCAAAGTTCAAACAGTTCCAAACACTGGTTTCCTGGGCAAAGTCCCAAATTTTGTGCCCCTACCACCACCCCAGCCTCTGTCCTTACGGGACCGCTCCTACTTCATACTTAACTCCCATCAGTGCATTGATCACGTCTAGCAGCCTTCCTGTTGGTTATACAAGGATTATTGGCTCATGATTATCAGGGATTTGTATGAATTATGGTGCATTAATTTTCATGGGAAAATGACATTGAAACAGTCTGCTACGAGTTACTCCTTTCACATTATAAACATTTGAGCCATCGTTAATATAAAAAATTTGATTATCGCAGGTTTAAAGACTATGTGCACTTGTCTTCAATGGATAGTAAGAAAGGTAAGGATACAAGAGACATATCAAGCGAGCCCGGAGCCGTCAGTATCTTGGTTAGAACACATGATATGAAACTTGGCCAACTAAAGTATTCTTCTGTTATTGTTTCTACATTCTGTCCATACGTTATTTTACAAATTTCAGCTCAGAAAATAAAATTCAACATTAATTTCCATCTTAATTACTCCTCCAGGGAGCATGAAATATTCCTTTGCTCTCTCTCATCAAGCAGTGCAACAAAGGTTACGAGACTGTACACTGATGACAGAGAGTTGCAAATTCAAAATAACAGAGCCTCTGTCATATCTTAGATGTGTCGCAAAATCTCAGAATTAAAGTCACAGGCCAAAGTGTTTTAAAGCGGAGGTGGGCAGCTTGTTTCACACAGTGACAGTTTGAAGATTGAGTAAAGAGAAGAGAATCGTCCATCATCACAGACACGTACAGTATAACACTGACTGGCTGAGATCCAAAAGATGTCATTAACAGCTCGATTACTAGATATATCAGTCTCACTGTGGACAGGACAGCTGGCCAAAGTCTCTGTAGTTTTTCTTGCCATATGCACCACACTGATCAGACAGCGGGAGGGTGTGAAGGTCACTTTGGTGTCAGCGAGGCAGATGTCTCTGTGGACACGATGCCCCTGGAGAGATCCCAGTTTATGGTTAAAAGAGCTGCAGCAGGCAGAGCAAGAGCAGGGTTCAACTGCACAACACAGAGCAGCGTGGAGCTGAGGGGAATTTTAATACCAGAGTTAAACCAGACAGGAGCAAACATGAGGCTTCTACTTAAACCTTTTACAACAAAACCTGCACATGTGTTTGAGGAAATAAATGTGAGATAAAGTCATATATAGACAAACACTATCTGCTAAATTACAACCAATCAGGCTCAAACATAAGTTTATGTCCAGAGACAAAATTCTGATTTGTGTTGTATACTCAGGCTCTGAGGAAGCCTCAAGGACATATATTGTTTTAGTTTTTATTTTACTTTTACTTATAATCAGTCCCTCTTTTTAGCATTTATTAGCTTTCCGGTGACCTATTTTGCACAGATCAAACAACAGACAAACAAGTTAGTTATGGTTAGCTAGCAGCAAACTGGTACCATGGTGGACAACTTTACAGCTCTGTACATTTCGTACGTGCTGTATGCTTCACTATTTCTTTTTTTTTTTCCTTTTTCTGTTACACATTTAATGCTTTCGACTTCCGGGTCAAAGCCCGGGATGGAAACTGTGGAGCATGCGCAGAGCATCTAGGCTAGCTTGGGTCCGACTGACTGTATACCTGCAGGAGTAATTTCAAAGGCAATTTCAGTCGGATTAACATGTTTACATGTATTTTAAAAGTCCGGTTTTATTCAGACTAACACAATTAATTGATTTTTTTCTCATGTCATGTAAACGTACTGACTTACTCAATGACAGACATTCACAAAATGTTACAGAGGGCTGAGGGAGCAACTACTGTAGGAGGCGTAGCCTTGTAGCCTTGTAACCATGTAGCCATGTAGTGTGGGGCCACAGACTGTATGAAAATAATGGATGCATCTACCGTGACATCACCCACTGGTTTATGGACTCCCAGTCAGAAGCCTCAGGCTTGACCCTTTGACTGTAACGTCTTGGATTTTTTGGGCCTGAACTGTGGAAGAACAAGGAGTGTATCTAACTCATAGATTGTGGCAAGGTATGCTCATAGAAAACTCATCTCCAGGGGAGAACATTTGGGTTTTTGTGACCCATCCGCTACCCCAAACTCTTCCCCTTAAAGGCTGCTCCGAAATGCTTCCTTGTGTACTCCTATCAGGATATTGGTCATATGATCGCAGCCTTTCTAAATCACAAGATATATATAGGAATTTGGGTGTATTACTTTTTGCAGGGAAAAGCTTGTGAGGACAGCCTGATCCAGGAGCCCACTGTTCATTTCACATGTGAAACGAAAGTCACTGGAGTTATTTTGATAACAATGTAGTATACTAGTATGTGTAGCATGCTATACTACTAACGTGTCACGCGACGTATCATGCGACGTTACACCGGTAACAACAGTACTTTTTTAAAGCAAAACCATGATGTTTTTTCTAAATCTAACCAGGGACTTTTGGTGCCTAAACCTGAGGAAGTAAATGAAAAATGAAGTGTTTTACCTGTGTAGTAAGGTTATTTTGAAAAAGACTGCATGCATGTAATGAAAAGAAACTGTACAATTGTTGTGGAGACAGAAGTGTATTTTGTTAAGACACAATGCATGTAAAATGAAAGTATCGATTAGGATGCTGACCGTGGATGTCCAAAACCAACAAGGCAGTGGTACTTGACGAGTTGGGATGAGAATGTGTTGAAATACCACGGCAACAAAGCATCACATTTTACATGTACAAGTGCTGTGTGTGTGTGTGTGTGTGTGTGTGAGTATCTGTGTAACCCAAACAGACCAGCACGCCTGTCCTCTCTCCCTGCTCGCTTCAGCCTCATTCATAGCATTTATTACCTTGCGCCAATATGTTTACTTCAACCAAAGCGTCTCAGCTGATAGAATGCTACACCTCCAAAGCACTCTCAAACTGTCCCAGCTGGGCGTATCCTGACGAGCACCTACTGTTTTCAGCTGGGAAATGGTGGACATAGCCCCTCAGTGTTATTGTCTTATTTCAGTCACTTGCCAACGCACAGTGGACACGCAGTGTTACTTTGTTAAACAGACCAGACCAAGACTGCATCACATTATGATTATGAACATGCCCACGGCCTCAAATGTTAGTCTAACGGAAAACAGACCAAGATAACTTTGCTGCTTCAGCTTCCAGACTGTGGAAACCACAAGGGAGACCTTACTTTGTCTTAATAACATTTAAACAAGTGAATTATACTATAAAAATACCCTCCTTGTAAAGTTGTTACAAATTAGGAAATTAGCTACAGAAACCATAACTGCTGTTGTACCAGGCTGTAGACATGTTTATTTCTGCTGTAAAGCTGGGCATTTTAACATGGGGGTCTATGGGGAATGACTCTGTTTTAGAGCCAGCCTCAAGTGGCGTTTTTTGGCACTTATAAATTGGCTTCATTTTTGTGCCCTGAAGGTTGCTGCTTGTTTGTGATGCAGAGGGTCAGGAGAGAGAGATGGGGTAGACTGACTGACCACTGCTCAGCTTAGCATGGACAATGATGTATAGTGTGTCTATAGTGTAGATCAGTGGGTTTCCAACTGGTCCATCCACAGGGTCCAAATTTCTCCTTAGTCATTAGTTCAAAGTCCACACAGTTTAACATATTTAGTGTCATACTTGCATTTTAACATGTAATCAAGCGAGTTTGCTGTCTCTGTCTTGTAGCTGTCTCCTAGTCATTCACTCTACAGCGGGAAATGGCACTTGAAAATAAAAGCCCTGTGCTGGAAATCCACTGTACATCAAATAAATGTGTTTTTTACAAACTTGACACATTCACGAGTCACTTACAATTCGTTTAGAAAGGACGTGTGACCCACTTTTGGACCATGACCCACCAATTGGGAACCACTGCTTTAGATGACCTGACATGAGTCTGACCAAATTTGGGTAGGCAAGGAGAAGCAAGTGATCCCAGAACTGGTTATCTAAATTACCGGAAACAGCAGCTTAAGTGACAGGAAACACCTTTTAATGTGTGTACGGGAAAACTTGTAGGTGTGTTAACTGATCAAACACTATAAATTGTCAGGATGCGCCCTATCTTTAGCTTTCTCGTGAGTAAACCCTCAAATGTCCAATCCTATATGTTTTGAGTCCCTTTATTCCACAACAAGAGTTGGTAGTCAGGACAAGCCAGCCAGGAAAAGCTATTGTCAGACTCAACTTTCTCGAGTCTGACAATAGCTAGTCAACATGATCTGGAAAATCATTTGTATTACTATGGTATGCTAACAAAAATCTATATAGTTATGTGTTGTTCCTTTTTAACTTGTCCCATGCCTGCTGCTAGATGGACTGCTTTGCAAGGCCTTGGTATATACTGAACGGTTGTATTTACTAGCAAATCTTTACAATGTGCTATGAACATTTTTACAGTCATGTCTCACATCTCTGTGCTGCATGGCTTGTGTGTTTAGTGTGTACTGTTCGTATTACTTTCAAGTTATAGCTCTTAAAATTTTATTAAGATAAATCTGTAGTTATCAACATCATGCTGCTTCTCATGACTATTGTTATTGCTTCATATAGCTTTGCATGGCTAATTATGCTAAATCATGGATGTAATTATGTATCAGTGCTGTCTTCTTGGATTACAATCTGCAGCAGAGAGTGTTGATTTTGCTGTTCTGGTTGTTGCTATGGCATCTTACTGTCTAATGTCAATACTGTATACTGCATGACTATTGATTTTTCACTTGTCACTTCAGAAACACACTTTGGTGAAGGAATACAGTTGAAAATTGGCCAGATAGCTAACACCAGCACATTAACAGAAATGTTCCAAAATAAATGAAAAACAAATAATAATGATAACAATAATAATGACATAATTATTAAAACTCTCCCTAAAGTGATCATCTGACCTACCTGTGGTGAGGAGGATACATCAAGCACTTCTGCATAGGAAGGAGCCAACTCCCTGAAGTGCAGCCACCCTGTGGTTTTTCTTATGCATGTCAGAAACAATGTGTGCATCACATAATTTTGTTTCTTTAACACTTGTAACTAACCTTTTAATTGCAAACTATTGATGTCTGATTTCTTGTTAATATGTTTTTGTCAGTGCAGAGCTCAAACCATGAACCTGTGGTCACTGACAGAAATCTACTTTTAAAATAAATCTGCTCTGCTTTGACTTAACACCTGCTTGCTGCATCTCTTTCCTTTGCTCATATGCATTAAGTTAACATCCAGCGCTTCTCCAAACAAAATGGTCCTATGAGCTGGAGAATGTGAGATTTCAGTGGTATGAACATGGATAACCCAGCAGATCCACAGGAACCTGATGTGTCCATGGCTGCCTCGAACCAGCAGTCTGGAGCAGGTACACAGAAGGACCACTTAGGAGCAAAGTCCAAATTGATGCCACCAGGATATTATAAGGACGACGATATCCACCAGCCTACCTCAAAGATTACGTCACCTTATCAGTTGGCATTCAACATGGACAGCATGCTTAGTGCCAAACTTAACAGAGCTCAGAAGTGTCACCAGCCATTCTTGTTCTGCCTGCACTGGATGCCTCAGCCACATCTCCGATGGCTCTTGGAGAAGCAGACAGATAAAAAGCCATCCTGTCATGTCGGAACGATGCATGTGTTGGTTAAATGTTGTTGAAGGAAAAATAAACATGAATCTGTGGAGATGTACCAGCGTAAGGTGTTTATTTTTAAAGAGACTATATGCAAACTGTACATTTCCTGTGAAAATGGATGTGTGTTTTGAAAAGACACAATGCATGTAACAGGCTGAAGTTGACATGGCATCCCATAACGTCAACCATACATACCCTGTGACCACACATACTAAACTCCCTGCTTTGAATAAATTTCTCTGCTGTTATTGGATCCTGCTGCCTGCCTCTGCTTTGTTGCTCATGTCATCTAAATTAACAGCAGTGCTTTTCCCCAACAAGTATTCAAAATAAATTAACAGTAAATAAATTAACAGTAATTAACTGTTGTTAAGTGATTTTGACTACACATTCTCCTTATCACTGTGACATCATGGTGGGGACCAGAATAACCAGGATCTTTTCATCTTGATATTGTGATGTGGCATATTATCATGTTATATTGTCATCTTAGAATGATTGTAATCATAAAACCCAATAAATATGCACACATTTTTAACTAAATAAATGATAAGGGGGGCGTTAAGGAAGCTTCTTGTTGTCGTGTAAACATTTACTGAATTTTCATCACATCCATTAACAAAGTGATGGAATTAAATGTTTTGGAAATGATATTTTGTCACATCAAGAAAAAAAAACAATCTCATATGTTAACTTGCTAATGTCTGATTTAGCCTAAACACTAAAGACACACAATATAAATAGTATAATTGTTTTTTTGATTCAGATTATTTAAAATATAATATAAGCTGTTTGAAAATGACAGCCAGTAAAAAAATATTCTTGATTTAACAAGAATTCACCTTGATTTCAGCTCATTGCTGCTTACTCCATGGAGTGAGCAACTGTCCTCCAGCCCCTTACAGAAAATACACATGAATTTCAAATGTACAAAACACAGGGCATAATATGTGTTTTGCACATGTGACCACATGCATGTGATTTTTCACATGTGCAATTTAACATGTGAAAACATGTATAAATCACATGAGAAATATGTGCTTTGAATACACAAATGTGGTTTTGGAACACCTTAATGGTGTATTTGTGTGAAGCCCATGTAAATTCCTATGTGAAACTCATAGCAATACATGTAAAACACATAGAAAATATAATGTAAAACCCATAGATATATCCATGTGAAACCCATGATTTTGCATGTGATGCCTATGTGAAATATATGTGAAAATCATGGGAAAATATGCAAAATCCATAGGATTACATGTGAAATCTATGAGATTACATGTAAAACCCATCAAAAACCCCATCCCATGTACACCTGTAGTTTCCTGTAAAACTATGTATAATATGTATATGTATAATCTCGCTTACAGAACTATACGTATGTGTACCTCAAAGCAGTTTATAAAAGCAGTATATGAAAGGTCTCAGTATTACTTAAATTTTCTGTAAAGCATTTAACCCAACAAAACACAAATTCAAGGGGTCATGGATGGGGCCAGCAAATGTTGTGCAAGAGGAAAATAGACTTACTGTAAAGTGCATTTACACAGCATCTCCTAGGACTCAAACTTAAAACCTTTAACAACAAGCCTTGAACTTGTTGAGCGGTCTGTTGGTTGTATAAAAGAGGAGCCATGTTCTCTGGTCACGTGACTATTGCTGTGGGCACCAAGGGCATGTTCAGTCTCAAAATGGTATGCACCATTTTCCTATGGTTTTCAAGTTGAACGTTTTGTGTCCATGAAACAATGTGAAATAGTGTGCAGCGAGCTTTAAGGTATGTTTTTCTCATTTGGTGGGTGTGTCAGAGGTGTTACCCAATCACTAGCGATGTGAATATAAACCAAATTCTGGTAGATCTTTACCTACTGTTCATACTTTTTTTCACAGTTGCTTTGGCAATGTAAACATGCATTTTCCATGCCACTAAAGTCCCTTTAAGTTGAACTGAACCTTAATGTATTAATGTATATATACCTGAAGAATCGCCCAATGGCCAGTATATATCTTGTTATCACTTCACTTGTTTACATGCATTTGAAGACATTTTATCAAAATATGTTGATATATAGGTCATATATCCAGGTTCTAAGGTATATTTTAGGGTTAAATACATCACTTATATTCTGTTATCCTTTTTAATCACCACACACGACCTTGTGTAGATTGAAGTCCTATTGTTTCCTTCCCCTCAACTACAAATCCCAGAGATCCTTGCCTGGGCCTAATCTGGTCATATGACCAGGCATCAGGAGCAGGTGGTTCTTGGTCACATGATGTTGTTAGCCGAGGCTGAGGAGCAGCAACATCTGAGCTGAATCACAGCCCACATCACTCCCTACACTGCAAGGTAAAGCTGGAGGAATCCCTCCTTTTCTCCCTGTGTTTTTCTGCCTTTTGTGACGGATGCAGCAGCCTCACACTGAGACAGAGGAGGAAGAAGAGGAGGAGGAGAGGGAGGATAGAGGGAGGAGATGGGAGGCAGGGATGAGGGGGATGGGAGGCCATCAGGGATGCCTCTCCGTTGCTTAAACAACAAGGAAGCACAGATGTTTGTGGTGTGTAAATCTATCTGCTGTAAACATATTGAGCCTGAGGTAGTGCGTGAGGAGTCTTTGGAAAGATGCCATATTGTTGAAGATATGCAGAAATCTGATAGAGAGGAGAGATGGATATATGAGTGTGTTACATCCAGTTCCTCTTTTAACAAAAAAGCTATCTGTTGTTCTTCTGGCAGGAAGCCAAACATGGATGGATGATTCATGTTCTCTGTTGCCCTCTTATTCTCCTCTCCATTCCACTCAAGTCTCAGGAAAATGGGCTTAGGCCTGTCACAAAAATTGCTTTTGGTGGGTGATTTATATCCCTGAAGTAATGCAATAAACAGTATTATTGTAATTGTAAGACCATTATATGCCACTGATATATTGAAAAGACATTAGCATTATAATGCTATAATGTACTGTTTCAAAGAGCAATGAACTTTCGGGTGACGTTAATCTCAGAACAACAAGCATGATTGGCTAAATGGTCAGCTGCACCTGCCCCACGAGATGCTAGGACCCGTCAGGAAATCGAGCAAGAATGAGATTCAAAGCAAGGAAAATGACTGCCGCTGTCAGTTTCTCTATGATAAAAAGTAAACACCAGAGTGACTGTATTTGCCTATACCGCATCAGTAGGCTTGTTATTTTGGTTATGATGGGTGTATGATAATTTCCCTCAAAATATGATAATTTTGATACGATAATCCTACATTTCCCACCTGGTAATGGACACCGTGTCAATTTACGCCCGTTACATGCAATGTGCCTCTTTCAAATACACTTTAGTTTTACAGGAAATGTGCAGCTTCTGCTTGTTAGGTGCGTTCAGCTTTTTTCAAAATAGCCTTGCAATGCTAGCAAAACACCTGGCATTTACATTTTTCCTTGTTCAACAGAAGCACATGGTTAGGTTTAGGCAACAAGTTAACCTTGTTAGGTTTAGGCAACAAGTGCATGTGGCTAGGTTTAGGGAACCAAAGCCTATTGGAACGGTTAGGGAACAAACAGATGTGGTATGGTTTAGGCGATAAAAGCACATGGTTAGGTTTAGGCAACAAAAGGGTTAAGGTTAGGGAACCAAAGCCTATGGTAAGGTTTAGGCAACAAAAGCTAATGGTTAAGTTTAGGCAACAAACGCACATGGTTAGGTTTAGGCAACAAACACAGGTGTATCACACTGCCGCGAAAGGACGGTGAGACATTACAGCTGTTTATTCGGTTCAGGGTGCTGTAAAAAAAAAAATGCTTAGGTGCCACAACCAAGTCTTACCATGATCAGGACAACCCTAGTATTTAGTCTGACATCGTGTTAGCTACAATGTTGGTGACATTCTTACATAAACATCATGTGTTCAAAGAAAGGGGCAATATCATACGACATATGGACATGTTCTCAATAATTAAAGCTGACCCCAATAAGTCCAAAATGTAATTATTGTGACAAGTCTAATTGGGTTTAGATTTTCTAAAAGCAGTCATTTTCTAATGGTAGATTAGTATCTTTTTGTGATTTGCTAGGTTTAAAGAGGCAGTAAGACATTCAAGAACAATCAGGGTTTGACATAACTGATGTCTGAAGCCAATAAAAGTGCATGACGGGCAAGTTAATGGAAGTCTGAAGTCTTGGCATGTTTCAGAAGAATCCATAATTTTTAAGATACTTGACTGATAAAATCCAACATGATTCACTAAAACACACTTGGAAAAGGTTGAATGGTATGCATGCTTAGCCTGCCACTTCCTGATACTAGAAAGAAATATTAGCGAAAGAAACTTACAACACTGTGAAAAACTTTCCACTTTCAGTAGTAACAATAACAATATTCCTGGGTGGAAAATAGGTTGGTATGTTTTGTACAGTTTTGAATATTGGCATTATATATTAAAAACTCAAGGGAAAAAAAATCTAAAGGGGACTTTACTGTTGTACGCATTATGTATGATAAATTACCAAAGTTATTGAAAAAAATTATTTCCATTTTTACATTTATATAATCCATTCTCATTCCCAGGTCGTCCAGTAGCGACACTTTGTGACAGCCCTCGGAATCTCATATCAACACACAGGGCATCCTTTAGCTTCTCTATGTGACACACACCTGAAACACATTGTATCACATGGGTAATGTCGTAAATCGGTTGCGGTTAGGTTTAGGCAAAAAAAATGTCTTTGTTTTGTTGTGCAAAAATACCTTTTTTTATTCCTGAAATGCCGAACCCAATGCTTCAAAACAGGAGTTCACAGTAGGTGACGTCACAGTAGCTATGTCAAGTATTTTTACGGTCTATGTTCATACTTTATTAGTTGCCCTCAGCATCAAGTATTAACATGGATGAGTTCATATTGGAGTTGGTTCAGAACCTGGTATGCCTCATAAAGATGCCAAATGCTTGACTCTCAGGAAATGAGAAGTGGCTGAAATATACAGGGGACCAGTAAAACTGTGATTTAATGGCCAAGTGGACCAGTGGGGGAAAAAATGTTTTGTGGACACTGATTAATACAGCAGCAAACCACTATTTGCTGGGTAAAGATATCGTGGGGTAATGGCATGCCAAGCAGAAGGTCAAGTGACACTTGTTTTGGTAGTTGGGTTGGTAGCACATGCATGCGATTGCCTCTGTTCATGTCCCACTGGCTAGCTAATTGCCACTGCTCTGCACTGTGCTCATACAGCAGTTACTGCTGTTAACACTGTCCCAACTCGCAGTGGTCAGAGGGTGTGATCGGAGGAGTGGAACACCCACTCTCCAGTTCATGCTGGGTTAACATTGTTAGCTCTGTCAGCACTGTTGCCATTGTTAGCACTGTTGCTGATGTTAGCGCCATTAATGTGTGCAGGCAATGCTGGCCCAGACTCTGAATGTCATATACTGCACCTGTAAAAAGCAGGTAGGCCTTTTAACCGATGCAAACATGTCAGTGGCATCAGATCAGGCAGGGTTTCTATATACAGCTCAGCTGATTATATGATAGACACAAAAACTAAAATACAACCATAAAATCATGTTAAAACATGTTGAGCTCCAAACTTTCTAATCTTTGAGGGGGACCAATATTGTTACAGTCATTACCTAAGTAATACAGTAAGTGACATCCTGTTTTTTTTTTTTTTGCAAATCCATCACCATTTGTGTCAGCACCAATGCTTTAGCCATTTATTATTAAGTGAGACAGGGGAGACTGACTGACCACTGCTCAGTGAAGCATGGAGAGTGACGTAGAGCTGGTAGTCTGAGCTAACCAGCCATGAGAAGATACTGTCGGACTCTTTGAGTCTGTGCTGTAGAGACAGGGGGTCTGGTGAAACTTTGACAGTAAATAGAAGCACATTTATGGCCCTTTGAGTGAGTCACTGTGTGGGTACCTGTGCTATAGCTGCTGCTCTACACTCTAAGAAAGTACACTGGTTCAAATTTAAAGAAATTAAGGTAACACTTTGCATGCATCTTTTTAAGTGGTTCCAACTCTGGCATTATTGAGTTAATCCTATGCGTCTTTTATGATCTGACAAACTTAATTAGTTTCACACATCAAAAATGATTTGATATGTCTCAAAAAACTAAATATGTTGAACCAACTTAATATTTATCCAAAAGTTGATATTTAGTAGTCAAACTATTTCATTTAAGACATTCTAACTTATCTATTTTAATTTCATCCCAATCAAAAATGTCTAAAATGCTTTTAATTTTGACCAATTTATTACTGACCAACAATAAGTTATTAGCTGTCACTTTAATGTAACAAACATATTTTTTATGCTTTAAACCTTCTTTGGAAATGCATTAACAACAAAATCTCAGTCAACATAGAATTGATATGAAAATACAGCACATAACCACAGTTAATGTTGAAAGAGGTAAGTGGACAAAATAATAACAACAATAATAATTATTAATAGTGATAATAATAGAAAACTTAGTTTCTATCACACTTTTCTAAAGTAAAATGAAAAGACCATCATACACAGAAAATGCTATAAAACAGATTCAGAATTTTTGTAAAGTAATATTTGATAAGAAAATAAGGACTTGATACTGAGGTTGAGTGTGTTTCACAGCGTTGGGACTAAAATAGTAAAAGCATGATCCCCCGCTGTTTTAAGCCTGGAGACCGTAGTTACACATGTATCATAACACAAGATTATTCTAATAGGAATTAGGCTCACTCCCTTGATTGCTGTAGGGAAATACTACAAAATAAAATTACCAGAATACAGCAAAGAACAGGAGGACAAAACAAACACAGGAAATGGAATAAATTAATGTGTTCTGAATATAAACTAAGATCTATACAAAAGACCCTGTAGTGTGTGTGCATGTACGGTTGTGTGTTGCAAATAAGATTCACCTTATCAAAAGACACATTTACATATTACATAACTTATAAAAGTTAGAAAGGCAGATGAGTGTTTTTTTTAAGTTTATTAATATAATCTGAACTCTCTCCGTGTCTTTTGGCATGCTTGAAATGAATTCTTACTCTGTGGAGTGTTAGCCAGAGTATATGTAACAGGATGTTGAATGGTGGGTGTTCTCTGCATGACTCATTGCTCATCTAGCCGATCTGGACAACAGATTGCTCTCTTACCACTCTCACTTTTCTTTCATCTTCCTGCTTGTTATTCAAGTTGCTATTTGATTATCTGCTGTTTGTCATGATTATTCAGTGATGACTCAGTGTATCACAGTATAACAGAATACATTTTTATACCAGACCAACTATGATTTTAGGAGAGTGGACCTCATGAGGGGTCACCGCATATGCTGAGTGGGTCATGGGGGAATTTCCAACTCTGACACTGTGTTGATACTGTAGAGGTTTTTTGTTTGACAGTGTTTTTTTCTGATGTTTAGAAGGAGCAATTTAAAAATCAGTGATACAGGTATTACGATGTGCAGAGGAAATATGTCACAGCCTAATCTTAGAGGTCTCCTCATATTCTAGAAGTCATTCCATACTGAGACTCAGGAAGATTTGGGGGTTAGAATGGGGTCAGAGCAAGCTGCAGCCTCTGGCTCTAAAAAATGAAGCCACTGCAGAAGTGCCAAAAACTGCAGTTCCTTGAATGACCATGGGGCTGGCTCCAAGAGTGAGTCAGTTCCCACAGCAGAAATAAACAAGTTTACAGCCTGGTACATAAATGGTTTTGGTCTCTATAACTTATTTCGACATTCATGACAACTGTATGGGGGGTGGATTTTTAGAAAAGGCACCCATGTAAATGTTATTAAGGCTTAAAGTTACGCACAGGTGGCAGGTGAGTGCTGTCTGTTGACGAGACGCTACCATCATGACAACATTGGTTAAGTAACGTAACCATGACATAACCCTAGGTTGACAGTAGCCATTGCGGCCACTTCACTGTCTTTTTAGTTCGTAAAATTAATTGTAAAGTTTGGTTGCCTACATTGTCTTGTTTAGCATTTGGTTGCATTCACAGTAAAAAAATGGAAGTAGAACAGACAAGTCAGATCAGCATAGCAGGATGGATCAGAGCAGCAGCCATTTTTATGTGTACCATGTATCACATTATGGGCTACAACAAAAGCATAACAGGAACAAACTCAGTGCTCCAAAACATTGACTGTGGTAGGCTCAGGTTGGGTTTTGGAAAGCTGCAATGTCCTCAGTGATATAGATATTTAATGAATGGGGTTACAAGGTAAGAGTGAAATATTGACATTCCAGACACCACCCGAGGCTACATCACAATAATTGGCAGAATAAATGAATATGTCTGAATAATCAAGTGGAAAGGTTATTCTTAAAATATACTCTACCACATGCTGCTGAATACCAGATTACCCCATAAATACAAAGATACTGGATGTTACTCTGTACTCTAAAATAATTACAATATATGTTATTGAAACACAGGTGACAAAAAGTTTCCTTTTAAATAATGTTTCAGCTGCTCTGTCAAGGCTTGGCCTAATATCCCCATGTGATTCAGCGCCATGGACAGTGACACAAATCCTTGATTCGGAGGATGGATGGTAACACAGAATCCTTCATTCAGATACATGGACAGTGACACAATTCATGATTAAGATTCATGAACAGTGACAGTCAATCCTTTAATCAGACACATGCACAGTGACACCCGATTCTTTATTTAACTCCATGGACTGTAAATGTGGCCCATGTGCGGTGGCATGCGATTCTTGATTCAGGAGTGTAGTCAAGGACGCGTGTGGTTAAATCAAAACAATGGATAATGACACAGTGCCTGTGCTCGAAATCAGCATAACCACACCCGTGTTTACTATGTAGTGAACTGATTTTACTCTCAGCCATTTTATTTTAACTTCTTAAAGCAGTTATGTGACTATAAACCTCTCAGCAATGACACACAATGATGATTGTAGACAAGTGTTGAAAATGTCAAATTACTGCTAAGTAGAGTGTGAGGTCTTTCTGTTATATAGTTTCTATTAGATAAGGATGATAAAGTAGGCCACAGCCATGGATAAAGACAGAACCAAGGACAGTGACTTAAATCCTACATACAAGACCAAGGACTGTAAAATACTTCCTTTGTTTCAGGACCATAGACAGCAACACACACTTCTTTAAAAAATTTAAATGACTAATTACTGTACATTTAGTGCACTTTATTTACCTTCTGCCATTTCATTTAAGTGTCTTTATTTGTTCTCACAATGGAGCTAAAAAAAGTCCACACTCTTCCTACTACCAATTCAGCAATGCAATATGTCACATTTACAGTAATAGACGAGAAAATTACAGATAAGTGACTGAAAACCACACGCTGAAGACACAAGACGATGATGATGAACAAGCCTTAAGAAAGTCAATTTAGTGCTAAGTATAGAGTAAGCTCTTTCTGTTATTGAGTTTCTATAATATAAGGTGTAGTACAACCGCTGTGGATAAAGACACGCATGACGTGCCATGAAGACAGCTATTTGTGCGGCTAGGTGTGGGTTCTCACTCAGCCCTATGTCACCATTTTAGAATATTACCATGAAAAAAAACATCTGATTAAAGGTTTTTTTTTTTTCTTTGTTGCAAGAAGGGTGCCTTGAACCTTTCTTCTTTTTTCGCACCTTTGTGTTCCCTAACAAAAAGCGCCTTCATTACACTTGTTTGAACTTCCGAGCACTCCTGGCTTTTTTTCTTTTTTACAAAGACACGCAATTGTTGAATCAGAACAGACCGTGACTTAAATCCCTAATACAAGACCAAGGATGGTAAAAACTTGATTTTATTCAGGACCATAAACAATGGCACATGTTTTTCTCAGGCTACTTTCTGCTGACAGTCCTAAAAAGCAATGGATAGCATTTCATAGATTCAGAAGATTTAGAATCACAGATAGCGACCAGCGTTTTGGACAGTATCACCTGTAATTATTTGGCAGATGAAAATATCAATGGCCAAAAAAAAATCATTAAAAGCATGTTAAAAAGTCAAATATTGTGTGACCTCTTAGATAGGTCACCAAAACAACTTGATTATAAACTTAAATTATGCAAACAGAGTCTGGAATACTTTTTACCAATCTTTTTATCCACTAAAGCTATATGCAGTGCGTCCCTGCCTCTTCAGAGCATGCACCGCATCCATAGCGGTCACAATCTTCCTCTTAGCCTGCTCCGTGTAGTTAGGTGACAGCATCACACATTACAACATTCAGGAAGACCTTCAACTTACCACTGGTTTCCTCATAGAACAGACTGGAGATCTGAAGTGTAGTTAAAACTCCCTACAGTGACACCTCCTCTTGATTCAGCCCCACAGATGGTGACGGTCATTTCTTGATTCAGCACCACGGATAGTGACACATATTCTAGATTCAGCACCACGGACAGTGACACACATTTTGTGATTCAGCCCCACAGATAGTGACGCTCATTTCTTGATTCAGCACCACGGACAATGACAAATACTCTTGATTCAGCACCACGGACAGTGACACAAACTCTTGATTCAGCACCACAGACAGTGACACATATTCTTGATTCAGCACCACGGACAGTGGCACACATTTTGTGATTCAGCCCCACAGATAGTTACGCTCATTTCTTGATTCAGCACCACGGACAATGACAAATACTCTTGATTCAGCACCACAGACAGTGACACATACTCTTGATTCAGCACCACGGACAGTGACGCACGTTTTTTGACTCTGAACCACGGACAGTGACACACATTTTTGTGATTCAGCAGCACAGACAGTGACACACATTTTGTGATTCAGCACCACGGACAGTGACACACATTTTGTGATTCAGCCCCACAGATAGTGACGCACATTTCTTGATTCAGCCCCACAGACAATGACATAATTTTCAATTCAGCACCACAGACGGTGACACATAATTCTTGATTCAGCAGCACAGATAGTGACGTACATGTCTTGATTCAGCACCATGGATAGTGCCACACAATCCTTGAATCAGGACACGGGCAATGACAAGAAGTCTTGTATTCTTTTTTCTTTTTCTTTTTCTTTTTTTTTTTCACAGCTTTCGTCCCTCCTGGTAAGCGTTGAATTCAATTAAAGCCCCCATAGTGGAGGAATGAGAGCCACCGAGAGACTAGCGCTGCTGATGAGAGATATGCTTCATTTAGCTGTATTCACAAACACCCACATTTCCTAGTGGGAACACAGAGAATCAGAAGGACTACGCGGAGAAGACTGATAGCAGTGAGGACATTCAGATGGGATTTGATCCCCAGCCAGACAGGTTCAACTACTGAGACAAAGCCTCCTTTGAATTATTGAAAGAATATAATTGAAAAATACCACTTTCTTTGTTGTTTATACCCCCTATTTAAGCAGGCAAGTAAGACTAAAGCTAAGATTAAGAGAACTCTCTCATTAACTGCGATGCCTGGGGAGTAGCTGTAGTACTTCCTAATTGAGGCAGTCTAAGAGTGGGGGAGAATATATTGAGAGGGGCCTGCTGGGGTTTGATTCCAGGCGAGCAAAGGCACATCTGGGGGGCGAGTTTGCTAACTGCAACATTACAGTACCAGAGGATCCTTTGCTTAGCAGTGAGGGCTGGAAAGAGTGCTCATATGATCTCTGAAATCCTTATCAAGATGGGATTAAAGGGAATTTAAGTATGTAAACATCTAATTAGATAAATACAATGCTTACTAAGAGCCTACCATATGTTGACGCAGTCATGAATCCAAAGTAAAGCACACAATAAAGTAGTAGGAGTAAATGTAGTGATTCCTACCCTTGAGCTCTACAGTGACCTTGTAGCATGGTGTGGGATTTACAACACGTGAACACAGTCTTCCCTTGTGTTGTGCATCTACTCAACAAGCCCCCATGCAGTTTAAATCCTGTCCTTCAGCTATAGATAGCAAAGCACAGCAGGATCATAGATACTGAGGCAAAATCCACTCGATTATTGATTTATGAATGTATTAAACACTGCAGGGTGAAATTAAAGATCCCTTACAAAAAGGGCAAAATGGTCAGCCCAAGTTTGAATCCATAAATTCCCTTTATTTTTACAATGTAACATGGTCCCAACCTTTTTGTCCAAAAAAATGGGTGAAGAGTGTTTTTAATCTTCAAAGTAGATACAGGACTGAAAACATCATAAATTGTTGCAAAAATCTCCAAGACCAAGCACGACACTCCACGCTTCACAGTCAGCTTTTTGTAATGGATATAAGGCCAGTGCCAGCAATGAAAATTCTTGCTAATCATCTCCAGTCACAATTCAGTTCACTTCGCTTTAACACATTTAATCCTGTTAACAGTTATCACTAGTCTGGGAGCATTTAATTACACCTACCCACCGAAGCCTCTGTGCTATCTGCTAAGCTTCAAATGACAGAACTCAAAGATCCTCAGATAAAATGGGTCTTAAAATCCCTCGGCCGAAAGCCACGGTGACCTTGGGATTTCTGTAATGGTAATTTAATTTCAAATCAGTGTCTAATTGAGGCATCACTCTAGGCGGGTCTTGGTGTCTTACTTTAAGGCCTCAAAGTGTCCCTGAGTGTGTGAATAATGCAAGTTCATCAGTAAATCTCTTTGTTCTCACGGAGTGATCCACTGCCAAACCCCAAAGTTTGATATAGTGTAAAAAGCCCCCAAAATCTGATCTGAATCTTTTCTGCTGCTGAAAAGTTCTTAATCTTTAACCATTTTGAGAAAATCTGAGCAACAACTAATACACCACTGAACTTTTTTTTCTCCGGTAACTTTTCTTCATGTTCCTTATTATATAAAGATGCAGAATTCTCTGTGGCAAAGGATTAGACATGGCTGCCTTGCACCATCCATGCAAATCCTAACAGGAGACCGTAGATCAGAGCACAGGCAGTACAAATAATTAATACTCAGGGGCACTGGAGTTTTGGTGCTGAAGGAATGCTGGAGTTAAAAAAAAAATGAAACAGATAAGGGCAACAGAAGACGGAGGGAAGCAGACTAAAGCCTGATTTGACACCTGTCAAATTATTGACTTTGCGTGTGTGTTTGATCAGCACGAGTGTATGTGTACGTGCCTGCATGAGTGTGTGTGTATGCATGTGACTGTGTGTGCTTGCCTCTTCTTGGATATAAATCAATGAAGTTCACCTTGAGGCCAGCGCAGAGCTGTGGAGGCAGCATTGTTGCAGGTGAGGTGTCAATCAGCCGGAAGCAACCTTGGGTATCATGTGGGCATCTTAAACATGATAGAAAACACAGTACTTCACACGCCGTACTTAAATGTCGTGCAGTAAAATCCCCTTTTCTGTCATATCTTTGGTCTGCTTGTTGTCTCTTTGTGCCTTTTGCTCTGCTCTCTTTTCTTTATTGTTGTTATTGCACAGTGTTGCCGTATGTTGTTCTGCTCCGTGAGACAGTCACACTGCAGGCGTCTTTGTTGGTGTGTCACCCCGTGATGACCTAATGTGGGCAGAGCGAGAGCATCTATATAGTACAGTCTGCGACTACAGAACTCTGAACATGTAGTGTTGCTGCTCTGGTTTTGCTTTAGGTGAACATTGTGCATCGTTATTAAGTAGCTTCATAAATTTACACTGTCTGGCTTGCAAGTATCATTTTAAATAATGTTTATACCTCTTGTTTTCCAAGTCTGTCTGGTTTCCTAGAACTATTATTTTGCCTCCAATCAGTTTCCTGCTCATTTTTTTTGTGCATGTGAGAATACATAAATTAATAGTAATATCACATTAACAGAAACAAAGCAACAAGGAAGCCAACAAACCTTATTAGCCCTTGACCGTATATTTTAAGTTTCACTGACAACACTGTGTCTTTTACTACATGTTTTATGGACACATTTGGTCCTTTGACACAGACAGATTCATTGG
>JAPZEB010000025.1:31800116-31811874 GCA_029783705.1 Chaetodon striatus | reverse complement strand
GTCAACAATTTCCAAGTTCAAAAATTGACTTTTGTATTTCACTTACACACCAACTCCTAAAACTGCTTTGGATGAAATAATACGGTAACAACTATTGGCAGGCATGTGCACAGATAGACCCCAGGTGGTGCTCAAGCACCTGCCCTTTTGCCCTCTGTCTAAATAAGTGCCCTTTTTGCAAGACATATTTTTTTTTTCTGTTTCTTTTTAATAATTTTATATTTTAGTGTTTTTAAATTTGACCCATGGCATCAGTTCTCAATTAAAAGTGTGTTGTTTGCCTGACAACAGCATTTGAGTCGAGCCCCTGCCCCTCCCTCTATAACTTCACTTGTAGCAGCCGCACGCAAATCAAGTGCCCTGCAGAGCAGAATCACGTCTTCCTGACCTGTCTTCATGGACAGCCTGGTAAAGATAGTGTTTGCCCTAAGCCTCAGCATTGTTCGTCACTGTTGTGACATTACACCACTATAAAACATTTTAATACAGCCGGTCCCATGAAGGCAATAATCCACCATTAAGTTTAACAACAAGTAAACTGGTCTGGCGTAAAACCAAACCTTCTCCCTTACCAACTGCCCGGTGTGAGCAGAGACAGACACCGAATTGCTTTCCCAATTTCACATGCCTTTTTAAATTAAAAACTCAATTTGAAATAATGTTTGCATCTCCCACGTTGCATCTCTAATGATAAATTTTTTTTAAAAGGACATGCAGTTTGGGGCAACACTGCATAAAGAGCCCAGAGGAGGAGGAGAGGAGCGCAGGGTGCACATGTTTGTCCTATGGGATTCTTTAACAATATTTAAAGCTTATTTAGAAGAACCTAGACAGGTTGCCAGACTATTGCAGGGCTAACATATAATGACAGACAACCATTTATGCTCACATTCACACCTACAACTGATTTAGAGTCACCAATTAAGTGGCATGTCTTTGAATTGTGGGAAGAAGCCAAAGTACCCTGAGAAAACCCACGCTGACATGGAGAGGACATGCAAACTCTGCACAAACTGTTGTACAAGGACACATTGGTAGTAACATAACTACTCATTTCAAGCCAAACCATGGTGTTGTTTCTAAACTTAACCATGATTTTTTTTTGTTGCCTTAACCCAAGTAAGTAAACCTAAAAATAAAGTTCTCTATTTATCTTTAAAAAGGACTGTAGCCTATATATTTAACAAGCAGAAACTGTACATTTCCTGTGAAAATGTAAATTATTTTAAAAAGACACAATGCATACATGTGCAGCATAAACTGACACACTTTCCCTGAGTGTCCAAAACTGACACTAAAGGGGTACCAAGAGCGCCAATTTAAACGTGTAGGGCTACTGAGCAAGTGTCCATATTTGATGAGTTGGAAGTGAGAAAGTGGGAAGAAAATATGATAAGAAGGTAGCAATGTGAATACATTTTATTAGTAGAGTTGGACCTATTTATCAAACCTGAGCAAGCTTGACACAAAGAGCCCCACTTGACTTGACTTGATTGCAACGACAAGTACAGAGCTGCTGGTGTTGGGTGCAGGGACTGTGTGAGCGTCTCCAAGCACACCTGCTATTTGTCTGTCCAACAGTGCAAAAGGGCTGGGCGCAGGTGAATATAGGTCAGATGGTGTGGTGATTAATATATATGTCATTGCTCTGAAACAGCTTAGCCAGTCACAAGGAAATCTCAATAAATGAAGAGACGCTTCTTTGTAATATCGTATTGTTGTCTGTTTGGGGCAAAGTGTTAGGATGGGAACTCAAAAATAGTATGAAAAATATTATGAAAAGTGTGGCATTTATGCTATTGATTTGGTTTCACCAGTCTTCATTGTGTTCTGTCTAATCCTGTAAATTATTAAATAATGTTGTAAAATATGACGCAGCAGCATTTACAGTATAATACATTTCGGAATAAAACATTTTAAAACGTTTCCTTTTTTTGAGTTGAAAAGGAGGTCATGACACACAGGATTAATGAGCCCGATAATCTAATGTCTGACACATGAACAGGCAGAATACCGAAAACTATTGTTATTTCTTTTTTATTTCTACTGGTGTTGTGTAGTTAAAACAGTTCATTTATAGTCTATGTGTGTATTTATCTGTGTGTTTTACATGCACACACATACACACAAACACAGACAAACACAAACACAGACTCTCCAGCTCTGGGTAAGCAGTTTAAGTCTGTGTGTACTTATAGGGTTGTGCAGGGTTGTTGACAGAGCCTGGATGATGGGGGCTTCATCATGAGCTCCTTCCACAGCAGAAGGGATTGGAACAACAAGCCGCACACCATCTCCTGGATCACATGAATTTCCTGACTGTCCAGGCAAACAAATCCAGCTCTGATTATTTGCCAAATTGAGAATGAACCTAATTCAGCACCTGGTGGCATTTAACATTGTAATTGATACAGATATGTATAATCTTTACAGGCGCGTGTATAGATAGATCCCAGGTAGTGCTCAAGCACCTGCCCATTTGCCCTCTGACTGGATGGGTGCCTTTTCTTGTGAGACACTTCTTTTCTATTCCTTTTTCTGATGTAAGATTTTAGTTTTTAAATTTGGCCTATGGCATCAATTCATCAAATCAGCCACATTCAAGTTTTAATTCTGCCAGTCCACAAGAGCCCCTCCCTCATCAACGTCCCTTGTCACAGTCACCACAGTTAACACAGTTAAAACAAGCACCCTGCAGAGCAGCATCCAGGTCCCATGTGTTTCCCCTTAGCCTCAGTATTGTTTGTGACTGTTGTGAGATTGAACTACCATTGAACTACTTTGCATGTATGACCTGAGGAAAAGAACCATGTTTGTAGGAGGCTGAATTTGAAATTAACCCTACTACCCCAACACACACACACACATACACAAGAAAAATCATTTCTCTTCTTTACTGTTAACTTCATATCAAATTGAAGAACTCTGAGGTCGAAATCATCCTCCATCTGAGCAGCTTCTACTTTGTACATCCAGAACCATTTGAACCTCCCTGCAGAACACAGTCCCTCATTTATACACACGTGTCTTGACTCAGCAGACAACATGAAACAAGACAAGTTGATCTACAGGAGAATAAATATTTGAAAGCAGTACAGAGTGCCTGAAAGTGTTACTACATTATATTCCATTATATTATTTGGATCTGCCACCTGAATTTTGTTTTCCTTTACATAAGGAAATACATTTCCACCATAAATTGATGTATAAAAATTCACCAGAATGCAGGAATTTAAGTGTTTTAGGCTCAAAATTTCCTGGAGAGGACCCCAAGACCTCCCCTCTTAATATATGTCCCCAGCAATGCTCAAATAAAATGACACCCTTATCTGCATCACTGTATGGATATCAAAATAAATATGCAAGTAAGCCAAACATGTCATTGTATATAACGTTGTTTTTTAATTAATAATCATGAAAGAGGGGCCCCATTTTTTGATGCACAGTGACATTAACCCATTGTGGCACTGTCAAACGGTTGACAGGTAATTACAACTAAATCATATTAAGACAAAACTCCAATGAAAGGAAGTAGCGCTGCCCTCACACCATTCATCATGACGGCCATGAAAGAGGCAAGAGTGAAATATTTGCACATGATCTGATATAGTGGGTCTTATCTTGGTTATATCAAGACCAGACGAGCGTGGCCATGAACCGTTTATCACAATGTAACAGTCTGGATCTTTATCATTTTGTAACTTAAGCTAAAATATAATGTAGGTGTTCTATTCATGGCAGTGTTAATTGATATGCACACTGAAATGACCAGACATGTCTGATTGTTCACAAGATTAGCATGATTAACTTCACATGTGCTCTATTGTTTAAATAGGCTAACATATTTTAGTCTCAGAAGTTCTCGCCAACGTAAAATAGTGAAAAGTGCAACAACAGGGTAACCTAACTGTATACGTAGAACTTGCTTGAAAGTTGGGATATATTATAGAACTGAAGAAACAGGTATGTCTTTGGAGCAACAAATATTAAGCCCCATTCCGTAGTATTGCTAGCATTACCATTACCCCGAACATTAATTTTCAAATGTGATGCACAGTCATTTTTAACTCCACAACACCTCTACCTCTTCCTTTACTACTATTACTTCTTCTTCTTCTCCTCTCCTGGGTTAAACAAACAAAACACAACTAATTCTGCCACACTGTCACATGTCATCCATCCCATCATCTGCTGGGATTGTGTGTAATTGTGCACTGATCCCTAGAGGGTCAAAAATGTGGCAGCACTCAGAGTGACTAAGCTTTATAGTCTATGCTATAGCCACCATGGATGTATTAAGAGACCTGGATACAGGACTGAAGGACCCTGTTCATTACTGTGAAAGTTGCTCAGTGGCGCATGAAGCTAAAAATGCTCCACTTCTGCAGCATCAAATTACCTTGAGGATTGGCACTGCTTCTGCATCTTTGGGCCAATAGAGCAGATGCACTAGAGACTTAGCTGCCAAGCACAGCCCAGCATTGCCAAGCAGCTAACTTCCATCAGCCAAGCAGTTGACTTCTGGTTTAGCACTCCTTAGCACTAACTTGAATACGGATGAAATGATTTAATCTTGTGGCTCTTCTAAATTTTCCAAATGATATCAGACTGAATGAATCAAATCCTTAAAGTAAAAAACAAGTCATTTCGCAGTGGTTGTGGTTGTGGTGGTTGGGCCATTTGGGCCCAGTGACATCACGTGATGGACCTGGACAGTGCAATAACACTGTTTGGTCTGATCCTGGACTGTCCCAACTCCCCAGTGGATCTGCAAAACTTCTGTTGTTGCCGTTACACAGGTTAGATGCAGCACAGTCAGTTCAGTGTCTCCCAGTTAGCAAAAGTTAACAAAGTAGCAGTGGCCAATAGAAAGATGTTAAACCAACTCTGTCGTTAAACCAGCTAACAGCAGTTATGTAACGTTAACTGTGTTATGCTAACTGTTAGCGCTGTCACTGTGTGACTCACGCACCGCGCGTTCATTACAATGAATATGTTCCCTTGGCGCATACACCCAAAAAATACCCACTAAATATGTACAATAGATTTTCTCCCGCTGGAGAGTTCCTGCTCCGTTTATAGACTTTATTGTGATGACCTCAAAGATTTTTTAACACTTTTCTTGTCTTTGGCCTCCTACAGGCCATGACATTTTAGCAGTCTTCTAAGGCTGTATCCACACAAAGACGTGTCTTTTTGAAACCGCCAAATAAAATGATCAGATTGCAATAGTGTTCTGTAAACAAGGAGCCGACTTCAAAAATGCAGGCGTCAAGATGAAGCCGGTTTAAGCCACTGAAACCGCATAAAAAGGCTGCAGTATATATGCCAGCCAGGAGATGGTGCACCACATACAGTTCTGAACCAGAGAAGAAGACACAGAGAATGCAAAAAAAGGTTGCGCGGTGTATACAAACAGGAGAAGAAGAAGATCCAGAACAAGCACAACAAGAAGATGGCGAAAACGAATTCCGACACACACTGGGAAACAGAGACTTTGGTTTGGACCGATGATGAAGTCGAGCTGCTGCTTCGAGTCACGCTGGATTACGAAGCCAGTAAACTTCAACAACAACATTGATTGGGAGTCCTGTCAGTCGAAGTACGCCGATATAATGAACTCCTTTCAGGCACAGTATCCAAAACAACCAACAGAGAAATATTTCCTGCACGACGTTATCGGCATAGCAAAATCTCAGATCACTGCCAAAGTGAAAAAATATCCGCACAAAGTACAGACAAGCAGTGGACACCAGGCGTTGGAAGGGCCAGGGATGAGTGGTCACTTATCTGTCCTGTGGACAGTCATTGTGGTTTGTTTGCACATTTCCAGTAATTGTAATAAAAAAAAAATACTGCTTGAGAAGTTGTTGTCGTTGTCATGTTTATTTTCACTAGACATACAATTCACACACTTTCAAAATAGCAGTATGCTGTACAGGTCACATTTGGAGAATGCACAAAGCTTTTAAGACCAGCGGGTGTTTTGGTCAGGAATCCAGGGGTGAAGGATCTCTTCTGTGTGGAGTTTGCATGTTCTCCCAATGTCAGTGTGGGTTTTCTCTAGGTACTCCGGTTTCCTCCCACAGTCCAAAGACATGAAGGCTAGGTAAATTGGTGACTCTAACTTGTGAATGTGAGTGTGAATGGTTGTCCCCTTGATATTTGTGGTTCTACCATAAGTAAGTAGGCTACATAGTGAAATGCTTTGGTTTATTTTATTGTGTGTACTGTTATTTCCTACTTTGTTGTGCTCTAGTCTACAAAGTTAATACCCTTTAAAGTCCAGTAATGAATGACATGGTTCAAAGATTTCTGGCTGTGTTTTAGTTATTAAAAATACATTTATTCTCATAATTATATCATATCTTTATGGTACATACAGTGCCTATTAGCAGGAGACTCAATCTGCTCCGTGCAATGTGCCGTGGTTCTGTGAAATATTGACATGGTGCATATTTTTATTCGCTTCTGGGACGCCTCTGAAACGCACTCCAGTACATCTGCTTGAGGATTGTTGGAGATCTGCACTCAATGGAGTACACTTTTCCATATTTTATGCTGAATTTACCAGAGGACAACAGCAATTAAGAATAGGTACATTAGAGTGAGTTTTCATCTACCTGCTTTTATGTGCATGCTCAATATGCACATAATAAGACCTCAGTGGGAACATAGAAAATCTTTAAATAACACATACATTTTTTGCTTGGCTGAGATGGAAAAGTTGTTTCATTGATAAAAACAAAATGTGACAAAGTGCAGTGAAAAACAGACTTCGCATATACATCACCTCATATATGAGACATGTGGCTCAAACATCCACTGAAGCCTCAGCTCCACTGATAAGACAAAAAACTGTGGTGGATGAAAACATCACATCCTTGTGGAACGATAAGGATACTTCAGTTTTCCACACATTAGGACAGGAAACGAACATAAATGCAATCCTTTCCATCATCTTTTCTACAGTGTTTTCACTTTGAGGTTTGATTGGCACTTTATGTTATCTTGTTGCACCCTCTTCCTCTGCAGTGGTTTTAAAGGCATCTGGACAAACCAACTCCTAAAAATCACACAGTGGATGGAAGCGGGCAATAATTCATATTTTCTTTTGCTAAATTTCTGGAAATTGGTTAAATGTCCTCTACATTTGGATGGAAACCTGTTGAGCAAGGCACTGAACCGCCCAACCGCCCACCTTGACATCACTCCATTTAATGCATGTATAGATCTTGTTTGTGCATGTGTGTATTTCGGGCCTGTGTGTATATGTATATGACAATGGAGTGAAAATTGTATTTTTTAATGTTGTCACTCTCAAATTAAACTAAAATTAAATTAAATTTAGTGATTTGCTTCCTGTATGATGGACCCGAATGGGGATTTATTTTATAACATATGAATATTACAAGTCCAGTATAAAGGTCAACCAGAAATAAATGACTGTGTTTACTTTGTTTTAAAAAAAAATTCAATCAAAATTATAAAATCCAAGTAAAAAAGTAATGTCTCCCATCAAAGACATTTAGGAACCAAACTCCTTTGTAAAGCGTTCACAATATGAAACTAATGGCATCCTTAATGATTGATAAACTATTTTCTATTTTTTAAATAGATTTCACTCTGAACCATGAATGTGAGCCTCACAGTGGCCCAAAGTCATTATGATTCATTGGCTGGGGACCATGAATGTCTGTGCAAGCTGTCATGCCAACCCATCTGATACATTTTTAGATATTACACTGGATAAGTGAAAACTCTGATGTACTGATGGCAAAGAAAAATTATTTGTCAATGTCAGTGTTGGTCACTACACCACTTTAGTCTAGACGGAAATATCTTAGAAGATACTGGATGGCTTACCATTATGTTAGGTCCATCACAGACACTTACTGTCTTTGATTATCCCTTAACTTTTTATCTGGCACCAACATCCAACCCAATCGCCAGAATAAATGTTGGCTTTGTATATTTATGCAAACCACTGATGTGTTACATTTGTACGTTTTATATAGTGAATACATTGAAACTTTACGTTTCCTCATGTTTCAATAACTGTGGTTATTGTAGGGTTAGGATAAGGCACAAAACCACTTAGTTGTGGTTACGAAAAGATTATGTCTAAGCTTGAAATACCAACTTTTCATGGCACTATTTGCAGAGGAAAAAAAGCAGAGGGTCACCACAAAGCACCCATGTTTGGTACCCAAAAACCAACAAAAAAAACAGCAATGGGTTGCTAAAACACAATGGGTTTCTTTGTTTGTTGGTCTTGAACAGTGGTCTGCGGCTTAGCAGGTGTCTGCAACATTCACCCATCCACCATCCCCTCCACTAAAGTGCCACTGCATATGAGCTCACTAAGTCAGCTCATATGCAGTGTCACTTTAAGACCCAGACACCCCAAACTGAACGCAGAGAACTAGTGTTGACAAAAGTCCCCTGTTATGTTGCCTGTCTGTGCCTGTGTCTCTGCCAAAAAGTTGCACATGAACACACTGCAAAGACTACAGCTGACGGCCAACCAGCATGTACATTCTGCGCCTGCATGAGAGGAAATAACTCTCCCCACTAGCAGACCGCAGTAGTCTGTAATTGTCATTCAAAAAGGGAAACCGTAAGACGTCTTGTCGCCAGTTAGCCAGTTAGCACATTAACACAATCCAGTGTTGAAAGAATAAAGCGGATTTATCACAACATGCTACTGCTAAGGAGCTCAATGGCTTAAAAAAAATTATCTTACCTTATGGAACAAGTTCGTCTAGATCTCATGCCCTTTAACTTAAGCTGTCTGTTTACTTTCTTCACTTCTATTTATCTTCTCATGCACTGAGCTGAACTGCCAATCAGAATGATTTCATTCACCGACGGGCTCTGCTGTCACCAATTCAGCATGCTGATTTGGTCAGAAAAAAGGCCAACGGGGGCCAACAGGAGCCAACAAGGGCCAACACACTGGATCTACTAAGGCGACAGATGCTCGCATACAGCCCAATATTGACCGATGGCCAACCGTTGATTTGACATGGTGGGCCTGTAGAAACATTGATTTGATACATATAAATCATACAACTTTACCATGTCAATAGTTTGCAAAAATGTACAATGCCAACATTTTCTTTGAGCAACTTGGCTGTTTCATTTCCTCAAAACTGAAATTTGTCAAATACTGATGTATGATGTGATTATGACTCAATACGTGCAAAACCATTGACATTTCCATCAGTCATTATTTTCCAAATGTTCACATGCTAACACACGAAAATAACATGGTGAGCATAGTCAATAATGTACCTGCCAAACGTCAGCATAGCAATGTTTTCATGGTGGACATGTTGCTAATATTGCTGATGTTGGCATTTAGCTCAAAGCACTGCTGTGGCAGCCTCACAGAGGTGCTACTGCCCATCACTTATTAATACTTTATAACTAATCTATTAGAAGTAATACGTGGATTAACTATTTATAAAGCCAATGGTTTAAACTTACTGAGCCATCTATAAAGGATGTCTTCAGGTCTCAGAATTATATTTTCTGTTCAGTTCTTTTTCTGACTCTATATTTTCTGTTTTACAACTGCATTCACACAACTGCATGAATATAAAGAAGTAATTAGGGTTCGTAAGGAGCAGCCCTGTTAATTGTCACGGGTTATGTGAGTTTGATATGTTTTTGTGGCAGCAATGCTTTCTTCTGATTGACAGTTTCTGCTATCTTGACACAAGATGTTAACTTCTTGGCTATTTCTGCCTCTCCACACCCTTATTACAGAGTTGTCCGATCTGCCCGAGGCTACAGATAAACATTAGGGTTAAATGAGAGCCATTACAGCCCACTGTGGAATATGGAATAATTCCAACAGACATTTCTGGCTTGGTAAATGAATCATATCTAACACATTTATATACCCATTAACCTGATAGAGTCACTCAATTGAATTGTGCGCGCAAGATAATTAGGCAGGGAGCTTCCATCAGAGTTGGGAATCAGGACGTCTTGGATATCAGAATGAGCAGATTGGTCAGAAGGAGCCTGGCTGATTAGGGTCAGTCCTGTCTTAAAGAAACAGTGTCACAGAGTTAACGGTCAGCATGTCTCACTGACTTGATTGCAGACCACTGACAGTAATGTGGCTACAGTAAAATGGACCCCAGGTCAGTCTTTTGTTTTAAATTTTCATTTCATTGTGCAGTCAGTGCCTTCTGAATAAGCACACAAAGGCTTGGGCTTTCACATATTACACACACAGTGGGGATGCAATGATATATGGGTCTGCCGTGGCCTTTTATTAAATATCACATATTGACCAGTCAGTGTCCACTCTCATTTAAAGGCAGCAGTATATCCCAGAGTTCCCCCTGCTAAGGACTATGTACTGTGCTTCAATCTACCTTATTTAAAGGACCCAAGTGGTAGTGTGCATGTTCAGATTGATTTTCTACCCTCCAAGAAGTCATTAGTTTCACTTCCTATCAATATGGTTTGTAATACAGCTGGGCAATAAACAAGAAATTCTCCAAAATTAACATTATGAATCTTTTACCAACCTAATTTGAATCATGTTGTCGTGTTTGTTAAATCACAGACAGGCTGTCATTTGTAGCCCTTTGATGCACCAGAACACAGAAAGAAATTATATATAAGCCGAAGAAAAAAACAGTCACTCCCAGCCGGTGTGTGCTAGAGCCTTTTATTTGTATTTTATAACTACAGAAACTGAGTCAACTTTGGACAGAGAATACCACTCAAATGTTGAATGAGAATTTGCAGCAAGAGGCACAGGCGGGTCACACCTTAGCTTCAGTCAACACACACATTAAAAGAAGGCTAAAGGTAAGTTGTGGTGGAAAATAGTTGTGGCTTTGAGAGGACACACATGCGGAGAAAGCATAAAGTGTAACCAACCCTGCCATAGAAACTGCCCTTATATATACTACAGATTTGCAAACAGCAAATATGATGCTCTGAGAGAGATATAATACACCAGCATTTACATTTTTTTATAACCATAAATGAGAAAAAGTTTAATGAATGTATCTGCAAATGTTTATACTGAGTGCATCTAAAACAACACTCTGGCAACATTTTTTGTTTGTCCTCTGCTCTGACAATATTTGCTTGTACCAACTGAAGCATCAGAAATGTGGTTTTTGATTCTGTTTAGACACTCTAAGGTCGGGGAAAGATGCAGGTAAACTATGGAAAAAGTAAAATGCTGACTTGATGCATATGTATACTTGATTAGTATTTAACTAAAACCACAACTTTTCCTTACTTTAATTTTAAATAGATTGGTAACAACCATGTGAAGCCCAGTCTTTGGTGTAAAAGTCCTGGGTCTAGCTCTTCAAATTTGATTAAACTAATCCAGGCTAACATGCTATTATCAGGCTAAAATAATCTTGTTTATTCTCATCCAGCTAATTTAACTCTTGAAAGGCAGTTTGTGGATTGCCTCATTGATCCTTGACTTTATCTTAAGCCCAGTATACACTGTGCAATTTCGGGCTGTCCCAGACGAAAGATGACCAACGTCAGAGAAACAGTGACATCTTTGGTTGTGGCTCCAAAACGCTGGTCCTACATCACACAGTGACAGAGGTTCGAGGATTGCCGATGCCATGATCTTGCGATCAAATACAGCCTGGGATAAAATTCTGACAGTGTCAGAAATTTGTGATGACCATCTCACTGTGTGACTGCTGTTAAAGCCTACATCTACTAAACAACCAATAGAAATGCAGCATGAAATAAC
>JAPZEB010000025.1:31777028-31798468 GCA_029783705.1 Chaetodon striatus | reverse complement strand
AGTACTGCTGAGTATTACTGAGTATTACTGAGTAACACTGGCTGTGAGCACACGTGTCACCCTATTCTGTATAGGGCCACAGAAAACTGTAGTGGGGTACCATGTAGACTGTGCCGCCAGGCCAAGCTTGATGTCAACACAGTTCTTCCCCACTGCACATTCCAGCTTAAAGTCCAGGCAACAGTCAAAGGAACCAGGCAATTACAGTGCAGCGGCCTGCGTCACTTTTTGGTTTACTTTCTAAATGTTCAGAAGTCTCTGAGCCTTTTGAAGTAATTTCCTTGTGTTAGGGGGCACCTCATTCTCTCCGAGGGTAAGAGAGCAGTCATGAGTAATGTGTACAGTTCCAGCTGTGTGCCATATTGCCAACTCACTTCCTCCACAGAAAATGGAGCCTACAAATGAAGAGAAAGTGCACTTGTGCTGCTGATTGTGCACCACTGTGATTTAAAGTAACACATACACACACACACACACACACACACACACACACACACACACATGCTCACACACAGTCCCGCCACAGGTTGGCCCTTGCTTGTTTGTGATAAATGCAGCATTTGTGTCCAGGGTGTAGGCTTATTTCTGCTCAGTTGCCTGCTCTGGCTAAGCTAAGCCTTGTGTTGCTGATAATGACAGCTGTGAAAGGAGTGGGGGACTGAATGAAAACCAGTGGGGGTGGGGAGTAGCTGTGGATCCAGTCACTCTGCCCTGCCAGGCCTGTATTCACTCTCCTCCTGTGTCCTGCAGTGTCACACAGGGGTGCACACTGCTTTACCTCACTTCTACTCTGTTTACCAGCGTATAGGCCTTTTTTTTTTCTCTATAATCGAGGACTGTCTCCATCAAATAGTGCCATTTCATGTGCTAGAAAAATCTTTCACCACTCAGACATTTTGTACATTTTCGTGAGTGCTGTAAAATTGCTTTAACAGACATATATTTGCTTTAAGAAAATACAGGTTTTCCAAGCAGGAGAACTGCTTGATCCTTACATTTTCAGATTGTGGTCAAAACATAAGAAATAAGCATTACAGATCGAAATCACTGCATTAATATTTCCTAATTATGCCCCTGCTAATGACATAACAGCTTACCGTTGCTGGTTGTCATAGTAGCGCAACAGTCTTCGTGGCTCATGAGTTTTCCAGGTGCGCAGCAGTCAGAAACAATGGCTGTCAAAGAGAGCAATGTAAATAGAGCATAAAGACATGCTGATGCAGTCTGAGACGAGCCAAGCAGCAGGCCGAAAGAGCTGAAATCACACTGTACAGTGAAGCTGTTTGGCCCGCAGCTTTACACACAGGATTTAGCTGATCTGTGAAAACATTCTTTTTTTTTTCGATGTGGGGGTAGCACATTCAGCATGGTACTGCTATTAGCAACATCATATTTGTATGAGCTGATTTTTGCATTCCTGATGAAAAACAAGACCAGCACTCACCTGTGAGTGGAGTCAAACCTTTTTGTTTTGGTTTTGTACTTGTATATATTACATGGAAGCATTTTAGTCTTTGAAGTAAATGAAAAAAAAATCATATAACTAATAAGAATCATTATTTTTTTTATTTATTTTTTTTCCTAAATCTTTCATTTATTTACAAATCCACAAATGATTTCATTCATTTTTCTAGACTGACACTTTGCCTATATTAATTTACTTACAGCTGAAATAACAGAGGAAAGTAAATTGTGGGCCTGTCTCTTCTCATCATTGAAAATATTAGTTTTGCAAAAATGTTTTTGTGTACATAGATTGATTTAGTGAGTTGAGGTGACCTGTGTTCCAAATCATTATTTATGACATACAGTTTGACATCCATTTCATCAGTACACATAAATAAAATGTATATGTGTTAAGTACTAAAAAACATCACGCAGATAGAAATAGATGAAGGAATGATGAAGTTCACAACAAAACACAAGTCAAAAATACCTTTCATACAACTCCAAGAGTCAGTAAAGAAATAAGTGTATTGTCCCTAATATTGGCCTATCAAAATACCATCTCTGAATATAGATGGTCTTTATTTGTGTTGCACCTTTCATACAGGCTAGTGTAATTCACAAAAATGTTTTACAGATAACTGATAAAAGGACAGAACAAATAGAAACAGTAAAACAGCTAGAGATGAATGCCAATGTGAAATAGAAAACAAAAGTTAAACAATTAAACAAATTAAAGATATATTATATAACGTTTCTGCATTAAAATGTCTAAAAACAACTAGACCAGTGTTATATATTTTGTTGAGTTGTGTTCATTATCCCAAACATTTCAACAACCCAGTGAAATCTCACAGTGTCAGTGGTGTCATATCCCCTCTGCGCATGCATCAGGGTTGTGTTTATCTGCCAGAAGCTGTCATAAACTGACTGTTTTTTTCAGTTGTATCACATTTTTACAATACACTTTTCAGATCTTGGTAGTTTTTAACTATGTATTTTAACTGGATGAATGATTTGGGTCATTGGACATCTTAGTCTTTAGTTCTCAGAGAAACAAGCTGAAGAGACGTTCGCCCCAACTCGGCTCCAGCCCCTACCATGTGGAACAGCAATGGAGGAACATTTATTTTCTACGTGAAGCTGCTTTCTTTGGTGTTTTCACGAGTTTTAATCACTGGTTCCATTTGTTTTGGAGAGGAAGAGACCTCTGTGTGTAATTAGTCTCCCAGTAAAAATCTCCTGGACACCTGGACAGTAAGTTACCAGAGAAAATAGGTGAACACACCATAGCAGGTGCTGGGCTAGCAACTCCGCAATGAGCTAATTTTTTTTTAATCACCTGGCCCGTTTGTTTCGGAGAGAGGGAAACCGCTGTGGATAATTTGGCTCCCGGTACAAACCTCCTGAACGATGAACTCTGAGGAAATCCTAAACAAGAGAAACTGATGGCAATAAAGGCATTGCTTTGTCTTTAGTCACTGTTTCGATTTAGAGACCCCTAGTGGCAGAAAATAACATTTTTTTACGTTTTAGAAAAAAGGCAATAAAAACATTTAACAATGCGAATACTATACAATAAATACTGAAACAAAATTTTATTTAAGAAGAAGTAGGTACCTTTTGGGATATCAACACTTCTAGCTGCTCTGAGAAATTTACAGTAAATTGCATGAAACTCAGCTTTTGGCCAAACAAAGACAGATGAAGTCAGTGCTCGAGCAGCAATCTAGAACAGCTCAGCTGCTGCATAAGCATGTAAATATATTGACAGAATATATGCACATTTTATATGTGTGAAATAAATTGAATCTGGTTAGTCAAATACAGCTCATCTATCATGGGGATATAAACACATCTTTACAAAACATCAATACAGTTTGCAGAGGACTGGTTTCCCTTGTACCAAAAAACTAGTGCTGTTTGCTTTGCTTTCAGCAGAAGACACAAAGGTCATGTTTGCCTGCTCATACTGATTTTGAAAGAGCATTTATGTCACTAAATAAAAATAAAATGACAATATTTATGAAGTAACTACTCCCAAAAATATATTTGTTGCGGTGATAGCAAGAAAAAATCCAGCTCAATCTGCCACCTAAAGGATGAAACAAGTTGAAGCCAGCGCATGGCCCCTAGGATTACTGTGCTATATTCAGCGTCACTAACCTTAGATGTTGAGGGCTATGAACAGTAACATTCATTTAACTACTGTAAACACAGGGCTTAGACTACACACTGGCACTGCCCCAAACACACCTGGAGAACCATCCATTACAACTGTGGTGATGATTCTTTGACAGACGGTTGGAATTCAGAGGACAGGGCAAGCTATGGTGACATCACCAGGGATGATGTCAGCATGTGCATGAGTAATGGCACGGCAATATACCTATTTTTAATGTTTTTTTAAATCTTTCATCACCCCTAATGACCTCAATTTTTACTTGTATGAGCATCTAAGTGAATAAGCAGGGGAATTTATAATTCTAGTGGTGAAGGGTAAGGTTATCCAAATGTGTGTGTGTGTGTGTGTGTGTGTGTGTGTGTGCATCCATGGGTGTGCATCTTGTATGCAGATAGAGACGGTGCGTGTCCACACTTCAGAGGGATGTGAGGCGCAGTCACTGGGCTTGAAGTTGAGCAGAGTGAAGATTGTTTATGGACTGCCAAAAGTAATTAATCTCCCTTCTCTATAAAAATTAATCGGATTAAACGTTCTCGTGGCCCACTGAATCTGTCTCCCTGTAATGGGCGGACGCTGAATCTCTGGCTGCTCCTCTGTCCCGCTTCGTACCCATAATGCCAGTCCTATAGGCCGGATTCACTGGCTTCACCACAACAATGGGCTGCACAATGACTCTGGAGTGTAATCACATTCTCCTGCTTGTCTGAATGCTTGTCTTTCACGGTGGGGAAAGAGCATTGGCTGCTTGACCAGTATCATATTCTGACCTTTGATAGAGATGCTGAAGCGCTGAGAGGGGTTTGTTGATTAGAGTTTCATCTGTGTGTCTCTGGCCGCGGGTGAAACACATGTTCACATGATGATTTGACCTTTGGAGCAGTATTCAGATGAGCATTCTGAATGCTCCTCGCCTCTCCTCATGTAAGTGGGTTATGGGTTAACATCCTAAAGAGGCTTACTCCAAAATATTCACTGGTTACTCCTGCTCCTGCATGCCTGATGCCTCCAAAGGTTCCAGTTCCTTTCTTCTACTGACACCCACACACACACAGAGTACATAACAGTGCCCTCGCAGAAATACAAATATATGTTAGATTGTAAGACCTTGATATTATTCCTGATGTACTCGTCACGTCTGATTCAGACCTAGTAGAGCTCAAGCCTGTAAAATTACTAAAAGTGTAGGCCTCTGTAGCAGCCCTTACACCATCCACACAGTGTGCGTGGCATGGGCAGCATGATAGTAGAGCAGCAGCAGCAGCTTTAGACCTCCATCTGTCTACACAGAATGCAGTCAGTCACATGGTTTGAACTCTCCACTCATTTTGCTTTGATTTCAAAATAAGAGTGCATTGTCACCCAAGATGTCTTTATATTTGCAATTAACAAATCAATCTCCCAACACATTCTCATCCCAAGTTGTCACATGTTGCAGCTTTGTTATTCGCCTTTCACGTCTACATATTACATGCTAGGTATCATCCTGCGTCTGGTGTTGGTGTTCCAGAATGCTGCTACCAATAATGGGGTGTCAATAAAAGCACATGGTTGGGTTTAGAGAAAAACATCATGGTTTGGCTCCACATTCATATGGGGAGCAAACACCAGGTTCCCACATAAAAGTCCAGGGTTTTTTGGGTCCATCCCACCCGCCCAATCGGGACCTTCCAGCTTCTTATATTATGTCCTACTGGCAGCGTTTCAACCTGACACCATCCTGTGGTGTATCGTATCACTGCAACAGGTGCGATCTGGCTGCGTTATGAACTGATGTGTATCATGCTTGTGCCCTCTATATAGGTGCTGTCCGGCCGTACAGCAGCATATCATAACACCCTGAAAGGGTACGTACACCAGTGTTACATACTAATGTCACCCAGCAGCGTATTATACCTCCACAAAAGGTGGCTTTTGGTGTCAGGTGTCTGATGCTGAATTCTCTGACAGAGTGGCGTTATTCAGTGACTTTGGAATAAGAAGGGGCTTTATTAAAAGTCATACAAAATGGTCTCATCCCTGTCCACCTTCAGTTCCACTGTGTGCAGCACCAAAGATGCTCTGTTACAACACTTCATTTAATGGAGGAGAGACAGCGCTATCAAGCTTTGCATATGGTTTGAAGATCCAAAAGAGTCACAAGATTTAGTCACAAGCTCTTTTTTATATTTTTCATGGGTTAAGTATTTGTAAAACCACAGACAGACATAAAGTGTGACCACTAGCATTTATTTATTGAAAAAAAAAAAAAAAATCAAGAGATACAAGAGATATGGAGATATTTGTCTTTTTAAGGAAAATGACAACCAGCATATCTGTAAAACAGTGACTCACCAATACATGCGCATACCTTAGCAGAACCCTTGACTCTCAGGTTGACACAGTTTTCAACTAAGCTATGCAGTAAACTACAACAGCATAATATGATTCATGAAATTCATTTGTGCCTTTTGGTTATCCACACCAAGATTTTCAGTGGCTCCATCTGGTCACCCCTATAAAACATTTCTGGGGCGCTGCTGTAAACAGGATTTTTTTTTTTAACCGGGTAACAGCATGTTAGCCAGAATTAGTTAAGCCACATTTAAATAACAGGGCCCAGAAACAGGCAGGCAAAAGCTGACACGGCTTACAGATACACCACCAACATATCTACTGCTTATAATAGGCCCTGCACACCCATGTTACACCCACACATGTGATTTCACTTCTTTTGTCAGATTAGACCTGTTCTCCAGGCTGTGTGGGTGTGTAAAGACTGGGCTGGTTTGACCCTTCCCTCACTCTGCTGTTAGTTTGTTGCACTTGTTAAGACAAATTACAAATGTGTTACTTTTACTGGTAAATTGAGTCAAGTGATGTCCCACAATCCCCAGTGTAGCTTCACCTAGCTTCAACCTAAGCAAAGGTCTACTCAGACAGAATGATTGAAAACACCAGTGAAGGTGTGCAGGACCTTTAAAGCTAATGTGTTAGCAAGCAATTACTTATTTGCACACCCAGCAGACACTGAGCGACATTAGGAGCAACATTTGGAGTTGTGTTTGTTTCCACTTGATAAATTTAAGTTGAGTATTCACTCCTACTTAGCTCTAATATGCTCTCCACTGACTCCGGAGAAAAACATCTCTTTAGCTGCTAAACTAGGTTCACCAGCTAGCGGCTAACTTTGTCTGTGTGCTCTTCAGTGCTGTGCACATAGAGTGCTTTTTATTAATTACAGCCCTTTTCCTGGAACCTTATGAACCACACAGTAAATGTGCTGTTGAACCAAAACAGCCAGGAGATCTATGAGCAACACTTTCATAGCACACACAGTGATTTGAGTTCATGTTTATATCTAAAATATCGATACATGCAGGGTAAAAAATATCTCAATTTTCAAAATGATATCCAATACATGCTAGCTCAGAAAACCCTGGATTTGATTGAAGTCTCCAAAAATAGATACCAAATTAGCTCTCAAAATACAAGGCTACGGTTATTACACAAAAGCAGATAGATTCTCACTGGCTATTGTCAGTTTATGAACTATATTTCTTGATGGCTATTTTTCCAGTCATTGTTTTAAGTACTTAAAGAGAAATACCGAACTCTTTAGGCCTTTTTGTTTAGTTGATAGCTGTTTCTCTGAATGAAAGTCATGGTGGCTACTTCTAAAAATATTCTTATTTGGTAGTTCATTAAGTTGGTCGCTAGAAATTCAAGCTTCACCCATAGTCCAGTGGCCAGAAGAAAATGTTGACATTGTATGTTTCTGCAAACCATGAATATGTTACAGTTGCACCTTCCATGCCTATCTTGTTAACATTTCTGAGGTGTTGTGATATATAAGCTGACTTTGTCAGCAGAAGGTGAAGGGGATAGTGGATGACATGTCACTGGCTGCCAAGCTGCAGACCATTGTTTGAGGCCAACTAACAGCAAAACCAGTTGTTAGTGGCATTTTCCACCAACATCACGGCGTTTACCAGTGATGTTTTAAGCATGGAACGTGGTTGTTTTTCACCAACGTTTTGGGTGTTTCCTCGTAGTGTTTGAGCCATTAAACCTGGTTGTCTCTCACCCACACATTGCGCGTTACCCAGTAGTGTTTGAGCCGCTAAACCTGGCTGTTTTTCACCAACAAACTGGGCGTATCCCAGCGGCCTTAGATCCATGGAACCTAGGTATTTGTTACCAACACACCACAACATTTCCCAGTGGTGTTTGAGCAACCAAACCTGTTTTTGTTTTGGCTTCATTTCTCAACAGCGTTTTAGTTTTAGGTGCTTTTCATGGACACATGGGGGTTGTTTCCTACTGGCATTTTTTCTGGTTGTTTTTCACATACACACTGGGCATTTACCAAGAGCATTAGAGCCATGGAACCTAGGTTCTTCTTCACCAACACATCGCAGTTTTTCCCACCAGTGTTTGAGCTACTAAACTTGTATGTACTTCTTTGATCTGTCCCTGCTTTTCCAGCAGATTCTGTGCTACCAAATACAGGTGTTTTAAGCAAAACATTGTCTTTTCCTAACCAAAATTCTGCATTTTTCCCCCTAAACCTAACCACACCTTCACCACAGCATTGTTGAGTTTTAACGCATCTGCTATAAGATGATGTACAGATGTAACACGGCTTCCATGGTTTGCAGAAACATTCAATGTGAACATTTATTCTGACGATTGTGTTGTCACCCAAATTTAAGATTCAGAATGTGGATAATGTTTTAGGTTTTACATATTTTTTTGCATGCTGCGATTGGTACATAAGGAGTACATTATTTGCTTGGTTGGAGCCCAGTTTAAACCTCCATTACCAGCCCTCCCTCAGTAATGCAGTCTGTACAGGGCTTATGTCTACAAAGACATTAAAAAAATCAGACTTTTCTTCACTTACTGTCAGTGCTGTGAGTGCATTCATTTTGAGACTGGCAGAGCAAAGTGGAAATAAATTGTGTTTTGTTGTTTCATTCTTGTTATTGTTCCCTCCCCAGGCGCCTGCAGCTGACACGCCACCAACCATCAAACACAATGTCGTACGGGTCCATTGACGGAGGCTCCTTTGGCAGTCGCAACCCATTTGGAGGTCCTACGAGGCAGGGCTACCAGCCAGTAGGTATGTAAGGACAAATATTGATTTCTTCATGATTTCATGAAAATGTAATTTTATGCTGCCCTTTAAAAGGTCCCAAATTCAGCATTCTACAACATCAAAAGGTTGTAATGAATGATTGGGAAGTTTCTTTCTGTGTAAAAAAAACAGAACAAATAGGTTAAGTGTCTTTGACAAATTCATTGTAGGTCTTCTGAAAATATGCCAAGAATTGACAGGTCAAAAGAACTTCCTGTCAGTGACTATCATTACTGTTGGTACCTTCCCTGTGCCTGTATAAACAGGGCTTATTTGACTACACCACAGACATCGCAATGGGAAAGTCCTTCAGAGCTCAGTGCAGATCTGAGAAATAATTGAGACAAGTCAGTCATATCTCCAAGCAACTTAAAGTCCCCAGATCATCAGTGCAAACAATTGTTTGCCAGTACAAAGTACTGGGAACAGTGGTTTCTGCCAAGGTTGCCAAATTGACAGTTGCACAGCCTGAGGTAATCTGAGCACATTTTTGTTAGGTTTTGTTTATCACAGACATTTGACTTCCATGCTCTGTATTTGGAATGGCACAGTTTGTCATCCTTGCACAATCTACCGAGTCCACATCTTATTTAGTGAGTAATTACAACAGAAGCATTCAGATGAAGGTGAATAAAAGGAAGGAGTTTTTTCCCCTCACATACAACAAAGTTTTAGTGGATGTGTAAACAATAATACTATTATGATTCTACCTCTATCACACTGCTTGTTTGTGAGACTAAACATCCTCTTGTCACCTCACCAAGATTGGGTGAATTCAATATTTAATTTTTCTTTTGTTAAGAAGCATAAAAAAATGATTTATCATCATTGTTACCAGAGCTCAGACCATGGCTACATGTGAACAAAAAATAAGAAAAGAAAAGAAAAGAAAAGAAAAGAAAAGAAAAATATTATAGAATTGAAAAGTAAGAAGTGGACAAAGCAATGTATCCTGCAAAAATGCACACCCAGCAGTCCATATGATATCCTACGAATTAGCGCCCCCTGTCTTTAACATAAAGTTACATTATTCACATAAAGTTAATGTTGTTAAGTTACTGTATTAAATCGGATATGTACAAATGTTTGTGCATTACTATGTAGGAAAACATACAAACATTGCATCAGAACAGCCTGACACAGTGCCTCAAACTTGGTGTGTATTCTTTCTGTCCAAATACATAAAAATATATTAACCTTTTGCATCAAAATTTTGGTGCAGACCTAGTGTGCAACGGTTTAACATCACAGTGCATCGTCCTATAAAACCTTATCAAGATCAAACTGTTAGTTAACAATGGTGTGAAAGTAGCACATAATATGCACAGTTATCTAAAACTTTTGGTTAAGTGACAAAGCCAATTCTAACTTGAAGCACATGGCAGGACACTTTTCTTTCAAAGCATTCATATAAAAATATTGATTATTATGTATATCAGCATACCCTTAACAGATATATATTAAAAAAGGCAACAATCACTTGAAGCTGACTTGAGGAAGTTGACATTTCTTAACCATATAAACATTCTTCATGCTTTTGTTGCTGGGAGCATATATTGCAGAAAACAAACAACATACATTGAGGTTAAATGATTTGTATGAATTACATATATTTAAAAAAAAAAAATCCAGGCTGTTTTAAGTTTCTTCAAAAATGTATAGGCAATTGGAAATTCATTGTGATTTTTTTTTTGGAGGCAGCTCGCAGGTCTGCAGTGACAGTTGGAGCACTGAATTGAATTTTCTCTGTCAGGGATGCAGATTGCATGTTGGTGTTAATAATTGAGCTAGAGAGTGTATTAATCAAGATTGAGGGAGATTGCAGGTAAGCAGCCTAGTCACCCAAAGAATTTTTAGCCCCAAAATGTTGGTGGCTTTTAACAATTAGTAGCTAATAGTGTTGTTTTTAACTGAGACATCACTGCCATTAAGTGGGCTTGTGCCTCCAAAACTGGGCGTTGAGTGAGTGTTGTTTGTGCTTAAAAGTAACCACATTAACCACAGCATTGTTGAAACATAAAGTTTCAAAGTATCCACACATAATAATGTGCAAATATTAAGTATCTGCGGTTTACCAAACACATACCAACATTTTTTCTGGAGACTGGGTAAAGGTAAGACGTGTTAGACATTCATCAGATGAAGAGTACAAAAGTAAATGTAAGAAGGAAAAATGTCTGTATTGAACTTGTGCAAAAGCTTCGTATTGTCAATGTCCCCTATGAGTGAATAACAGCAACACTCAAATGTTATTAATATAGCATCAGTTGCATGTCAGCACTGTGGCTTCATGAAAGCTTGCACAAATTTTAGTAGGCACCCACTTACCTACTTACAAGCAGGGAATCAGTCAGGTGTTCAAGTCATCACAACACATTTATTATTCATAAAGAAATGAATAATTCAAGCAATCAAGACGACATGTACATGAGTAAAAAAGCCATATATAAATACAACAATTACATGGGGAAAAGCACAAATAAGTGCTGTACAAGCCACAGGGGCAATTTTCTGTTTGTTCATATATATATTACATGTACATAAACTCTCTGTGTCACACCATTGTCTATAATTACCTACAGTGTGTGTGTGTGTGTGTGTGTTTGCGTGTGTGTGTGTGTGTGTGTGTGTGCATGTGCGCGCGTGTGCACAAGTGGCAGAGGTCACAGGTTTTCATAAGGGTTAAGCAGTGTGAAAAGCAACTTCATTGGATGTGATCCTCTCACTGCTTTCATTAGCCTAGTAATGGGGTAGGAGCAAGACAGAGCCCCTGAGGCAAAACCTGTTCCAAGCCAAACTGAATGTGTGTGTAAGTGTGTGTGTTTGAGAGTGAAAGATTGACAAATGGAAAGAGACTCTGTACGCATGGAATTTGAGATGAACAGATGAAAAGGACAATAAACTAATGTTTTATGAAGAAGAATAACATGAACATCAATACATGTGCATTAATGAGAAACTGGGAAATTTTGTCATGTTCTTGTATTGAAAATCTTATGAAATCACTGGCTGAAATGACACACACGGTTCACCTCAAATTAAAATACAAAAAAGGAATTTACCAAATGCTCTCCAAACCATTTCAAAGGGTGTCTACTGATGATATAATAGAATATTTTATTCCTTTTAGAGCCAATTCTTTAAGGCAAAAGAATGGGAACCATATTTTCCACTGTCCCTACACACACAGGCTTGCAAGATGCCATATAAAAGCAATGCTTATATTAAAATAATGTTCTTTTCATATAGAGTTTGCTGTCTGGTATCAGATATCAAGTAGATATGTCATTATGTCACACAAATGCTCATATAGAGATTTTGACTAATGTTTGAGACTGATGTGATGTTTGAGATCTAGAGTGTAGAACGACTCCAAAACAGACACAAAACCCTGACATACCAAGGAATCAAGTTAACATTGAAAATGTGACAGTGAACAGCCACGTCCAGCAGATATTAACATCTCATTGGAGTTGTGTTTTGGCCACTTAACAGATGCAAATCTAATTTTCACTTGCCCTTTAGCCCTGGTGGTCTCTACTTAGTCAAGGGAAAATATCAGGCTCTTTACCTTGCTCATTGTTGTTTTACCTCACCCCTGTGTTGTTGGTGAAGGGCGGGACATTGACACAGAAGAGACTTAAAAGCAGTACAAAGATTTAGTGCATTATGTGGTGGTTTCTTTACAAAATCTGGCTACACCCTCTAAATGAAAAGAAAAGAGGGGGCTAATTTTGAGATGATTGCTTGTTCAAGAATGATTATACTAAGTGATATCATCAAAAAACAAAGATAGAAAGTGCTGGTGGCTTAAAAACACCTACATTTGGTGGCTACAAAGCCACTGGAAAAACAGTAATGGTTTGCTTAAAATGACCATGTTTGGTGCAGCTGCAAAAGTAGCGACAAGTGTCTGAAAAACATGAATGTTTGGTAATTACAAAGCAGCTTGAAAAACAGGGACAGGTCAATAAAAAAACACCTACATTTGTAGCCTAAAAAGCTGCTGGAAAAACAGTGACAGGTTGCTGAAAAACACCCTTGTTGGTGCCTAAAAAGCTGTTGGAAAAAAAGTAAAGGGTTGCTAAAAATACCTACACTTGGTGCCTAAACAGTGGCTGGAAAAACAGCAACAGGTTGCCCAACAACACCCATGTTTGGTGCCTAAAAACCTGAAGAAAAAAAAACACTGATTGGTCATTCAAAAACACCTGCCTTTGGTGCCTACAAAGCCACTGGAAAAAAATATGTTTTGTGCCTGAAAAGCTGCTGAAAAAAAACAGTGACAGGATGCTAAAAACACCTTCATGTGGTGCCTAAAAAGCTGTTGGGAATAAAAGTGAAGGGTCACTAAAAATACCCAAAGATGGCGCCTAAACAGTGGCTGGAAAAAAAGTTACAGGTCACTGAAAAAACACCCACGTTTGGTGCCTGAAAAGCTTCTCGAAAAAAGTAAAGAGTCACTAAAATCACCCAGGCTTGGTGCCTAAACCCCCCCCCCCCCTGGAAAAACAGGTAAAGATCGCCAAAAGACAACCACATTTGGTGCCTACAAAGCTGCTGGTCAAACAGCAGCAGTTCTCTAAAAAACAAGTTTCATGCCTAAAAAGCCACTGAAAAAACAGTGATGGGTCACTAAAACACAGCAGGTTTTGTTGTTTGTGGTCTCAAACATTGGACTGCAGTACAGCTTGACAGGCCTGTCACCTAGGTGTCAAGCCACCCACCATTTCCCTCCACCCCAATGAAAAAGTCAGCCGATATACTAACGTCACTTTAGAAATGTTGATACGATACATATGAAACATATTATGACATAATCATGGTTTGTATATTCTTCTGGTGACACGGCTGCTGCTAGCATAGCTGTAAACATTTAAATATGTTTAAACAAAAAGTCCTGGCAAATATTAACATGTATTTCGTCTTTATGGAGAGTCAGATCTGTGACTACGCCATCAGAAACAAACAAAGGTAAAAACTATGCCTAAGTGCTTTAATGCAGGTTTAACAAAATGAATGATTTGGTTATTGTTTTTTTTATATCATGCAAAGCATGATTTCCATGTAATTTTAAAGGTAAAAGTGCCCGCCCGCATGAGGTACTCACACATAATCAGTGTTTACTATGTAAAACTTGATTAACATGTTGATTTTTATTGTTATCCAATGAAGTAGGTGCTGAGAGTATGTACGCAGCAGTGCGTTTCAAGCAATCACAAACTCAGTCAATTCATGAAAAAGCTCAGATTATAGAGCAGAAAATTAGTGTTGAGCTGTATGCATAAGGCCTCAGGTCTTTTTTTCTGTCCTATGTTCCCTATTTGGCCAGTCAGCGGCAAATAAATATGTCCTTATCTGTCTGCTTTGTACTGTGCATTCATAGCAGTGTATACACAAAGTATGTTCATACCAATCACATTTGACACTGGAGGGGAGTTGCTGGCACAAGTCATTATGCTACAACTCAGATACACAGAGAAGAAGGAAGGGAGGATGTGTCAGAGAAAAAAAGTAAACATCACATATGCTTTTTGTCTCTGGACTCCAGCATACTGTACTCATATGTGTGCCCTGAAATACTCCCTTTCACTCAGTCTGACAGTCAGCTCCTCTCTCCCAGTCCTCTCTATTGTGGGCCGACAGATGGGAGCCTCAGTCACCAGAAAGGGGGTCTTTGATCACAGTGAAGCCTGGGTACATTATGAGGGATATGGGTGGCGGTGGAGGGGGGAGGTAGGGGGTGGAAAGGGGGGGTAGAGCAGGAGCCTGTCAGATTTGCCGTCTGTTGCTCAGGCTGATCTGAAGGGGAGCTCAGGAAATGATCAAAGCCCAGGTTAAGTCTCTAATAGAGCTGTCTTTTAGGCTAATCTCTCTCCTCCCTCTCCCGGCAAAAGCTCTCAACCCTCCACCCTCCACTCTGAGAGGCGGCGTGTCACTTCCTGCACAGCCGACTGTCTCATTCAGGATGACAGGACAACACGACTTTAATATCAACACATATTGATACGCCATATGTTGTTTTTAATAAATGCAGTATTGAAAATGAAAGGGTGCAAAACCTCACTATTTCATGCTTGACTGTTTACACCAGTTGCCACAGTTGTCATCGTATGACAGAATTACTATATGTGCATATAGTTTTTTTTTCTTTTAATATATTAGTTATGCTGTGTGTGGAAAGAAAAGATCCAGCTAAAAATGATTTTTCACACTAGAGGTTCCCAACTGGCAGGTCACGGCCCAAAAGTGGGTCTCACGGCTGCATGGACTGTAAGTGGCTCGCAAATATGTCAGGTTTGTGAATAACACACTTTGGGTCTCATTTATGAAACTTTGCCACTTAATTCAATCAGGAGAGAGAACTCCACAGATGTATCTTCTGTTTGAGTAGTGAGACTGTGAGACCCACGTTGCTGACCAAACACTGATGGCTGTCACAATGTACAAAGTTTCTGGCACAGAGCTTTTATTTTGAAGTGCAGTTTCCTGATGAGGAGTGACTCATGGAAAACATAAGTATGACACTGAATATATATTAAACTATGTGAACCTTGAACTAATGACTAAGGAGAAATCTGTACCCTGTGGCTGGACCAATTGGGAACCACTGTTTTACTGACTATAAATTGGCCTATTAACTAAACATCCCAAAATCACAACACCCATGGATGAATTACTGAACGGGCCTATTGGGCAAAGTTCCAGGGACCCAAAATGTCAGGCCCCCTAGCCTTCAACTTCAAATTGCTACGTACTAACCAGGAAGAGACTCAAAAAGACTACAAAAGATGCAAAGGAACAGCAAAGAGACACAAAATGACTACAAAATGACACAAAACAACCAAATAAGACACAGAATAACTACAAAAAGAGACAGAACAAGCACAAGGAGACACAACATGACTACCAAGAAACAAAAACCACCACAAAGTCTGTATGTCTTGCTCCTATCTAGGAGAGGTCGTGGGGCCTTTCGCATATCAGTGCTCAGAGGCACACTGTCTCATAATCTGCCCATGATAACGTCATATACCAAAAGACAGACCCATTTCCCAAAACTTTAAACAGTATTCCCCTGTTGCCACATGTTTCAGTATTCAGAATACTTTCTGCAAAACCATACACAAACATGGAAAAAAACCATCATTTATAGCAGTGTGTGTGTTTGTTCAGCAAACAAATGCTCTCAATATAATTAACTCAAGTCATCACAGCCTAAACTCAAATAACACACCTTTCTCCAACTCTAAGCCTCAAAATTTGTTAACACATCGATCAGAACTGCACAGGTCAATAAACAGGGCCTCGAGGCACGTCCACGTGCTTGGAAATAATGGATCCTAACAATGCCAGAAGACAGCAGAGAGGAAGAGGAAGACAACAACAAATACAAGTAATGTCACACTTTGTGCCACCCTTGATCATATGATCATACAAAAGACTATAAGACAGGGTAGTTTTTAAAAAACAATACTAGAGTACCCCTACCCTTAAAGTGATAGCCCTACCACTAGAGTACTTCATTCCATACTCATAATATAGATGGGGCAGCGTGTAGTACAGCCATACTTTCAAACATTGTGGTATCATCTCACCATGGTGAACTGCCAACTCTGTCAAATACACTGCACTAGACTTTACAACACCACAGACTGTATGGATTGTTGGAGTGTGAGCTCCCTGCCAGGTGTCTGCACACACAAAGTGACAGGCTTAACTGTTAGCATCACATGGCTAATGTAACCCCGTGGTTATTAACGGGTTAAGGAAACAAGCTGTTACTATGTTGTTTAATGGCCCGGGTGTTGAATATTAGCAGCTGCTACTGTGTTAGCACATGCCTACCGGGCAGATGTTGACCTGAGAAGGCATTAGCTGGAGCCTGGTACCTGAGCAACAGAAAGTTTACCAATCTGGCGAGAAGTGAGGACAGTTTGGGATCAGACCCCTGAAGCAAAAAGGATTGAATGCAGGTTTGAATAAAGACCTTTCGATACTACTTGGTACTGGGTTATCTTAGGCGATACTTTTAACGTACTTAGTACTGAAATCCAGCCCTAGAAGCTGGACAGCCAGTGCAACCCAACTTAGGCTGTTACATGGTTGCATCCATGGTCTGTACATTCAGAGGGAAAAACAGGTCATTTGCCTTGTTGTTACTGTGATGCATGTAATGCTGTAGTGCTTATAGACTGGATATCCACTGTCAGTGTAGTTTTTTTACCACAGTGATGGATGACCAAAGATCAGTATTCGGCAGGATCCATCTGTTGGAGGTAAGCAGAGACTTCTCACAGCTGAGCAGAAGTTTGCCCTGGTGAATATGGTGATTGCCAGTAATGCCATCCATTTGAGGGAAATTCAACCCCAATCAGCTGAAGACCAGGTTGTCCTCTTATTAATGAACAGCATCAGCATTTTCACCAGTGGTGGATGCCTGTGGTGATGTGTCATGGAGTCTATCCAGGTTTGGAACACAAGGTAATTTTTCTCATGCTCCCCAGCAAGAGCAAACATACTGTAATTTGAGATGTTGGTGAGAGATGATATTTGCTGCATCTGGAATTAAAGCTTCTGGAAACTGGGTAGTTTATTGTGCATGGACTCTTCCTACATATTTCATCAGTGTGACATTGCAAAGCTTAGCAGCATACAGTAGTATTCCTTTATCCACTGTAAGAGTTATACACACTATTACCGTGCTGTTTTTTCTCTTTCTCACCTTCCTGACAAGATTATCTGGATAGTCAGTGCTGTGAGTTTACAAATTTACTAATTCTTTCTCTAAAACCCTGTCCTAAGCATTTTGGTGACAGTGTTTTGAATTGATCCCTCCAGTGTGTAGCAAACAGTCATGTAGTCTGTATTTGTGACAGTTTGTGTGTGTTGTGTGAGGGCAAAGTTTGAATTAGGCACAGGAGATGTTTGGACCGTTAGGTGTGAGTTTTTAAAATTGTGTGTGAAGATTTGAAAAATTGATGACTTGTTCCAAGAACTGTGTCTAGGCAATTGAGAAAACCTGTAATCTGCCAATAATTTTTTTGCTTAATTCATCAATCGTCTGGTCTATGAAATGTTAAATGATGCCAGTCACAACTCTGCAGAGCCCACAGCGACATCTAAAATCTAAAATCTTGTCTTGTGCCCCTTGTAGCTGTCGCTGGAGGCATTATATTTTCATGTTGTCCATCCGTATGTCCCTTTGTCTGTCCATCTGTCTGTCTGTCCATTTCTTGTAAACCCAATATCTCAAGAACAGCTGAAGAGAATTCCTTTAAATATGGCACAAACGTCCACTGGGACTCAACAATAAATCCTCAGGAGAGTAGACGTCTTGGAGTTACACTGTAGCTAATATCATTACGCCCTAATGCATATTCCCCCTCTACCCAGAAACACTGTCCTATATTGAATTGGGCAGCATGGATTTTTAATTTTCAGAAACCCATTTACATTGTATGTTGGCTAGACGGATAGGACGCATGCCAGACCGCTAGCCAAGGTCAGTGTCCAATATAGAGGAGGCTTGTTGGTAGGTGTGAGGGGAGTACTGATGCTGTGCATTATACAACACAGAGGCTCAACAGCCATAATAATGTACCCTGGGCTCCTGCAGTTTACATATGCACTCTGTTTGTGGTTATCTAATAAAAAAACAATGATGCTTTTGCTGAGAAAGGACTTTAGGCTGGATATTGTTGCCGTTTGTTTTGACCTGTATATTTATTGGGTCAAAAATTGGAATTACCAAAAGAAAGAAATTAAAGTTTTTCTGCAGTGACAACACCTCCTATGTTAATGTTGTCCAGGGGGGTGCAAATTTTTGGATCTAACTGATAATGTTGGTACTGCCCGCTGCCACTAACTACTCTCCCTGAAGGAATCTCATAGAAATCTATGATAAGCATTTGATTTAGTCACTCAGTGGAGAAAACAGGTTAAAAAGATAAGACTATACAATATAGAAGACTATAAAATTAAAGGGAAACCTGCATTATGAACCAGCTATGTTATCACAGTGTGTGCAGATGAGCAGTGTTTGCCCTACCACCACAGTGCCAAACACTATTCATCTGCACACACCGCAATGACACACAGCTGGTTGAAAACTGGCGAAGTTTCCCTCTATCCCTCCACTGTTCCTGTACAGCAGGGTAGGCCTTTATTCATTGTTATAATCATTCCAAAAAGCAAAAATCAGGTTGTGTATACATTCAGTAGGGAGCAGTAGCTAGCTAGCTAAACCCATGCTTTTCAGGGTTTGATTTTGGAGCAGGGAAGAAACATATTGTGATAATGGTACTATTAATGTTATTTGTTACAGAAATGTTACCTCTCTACGAGAACTGCATAGGTGTGCTTAGGTTTTCACTTTCCGCTTTTTGTACATGTGTTATCGTGGTCGCTGGCTGGCTCTGGTGTGGACTTTCAAAGTTCACCTGCACTGGAGTTAGAGCGTTCACCAGACTGTACAACTCTGCAAATCTTCAATAAGCAAAGGTAAACGTTATATTCCTTGTCTGGAGTAATCCTTCCTCCTGCACGGCACACATCCAAGTATCCCCTGTTGGCGGCGGCTAACAATATATGACCTTCCAATCACTGGGTAAAGAGTATCATTATTACATGTGCTCCAAGCACAATGTTTAGCTCGACATCCACAAAACCAGCCTCAAAATGAGAGAAATTTGTTGCATGAGAGTCAATGGAGTAGACTTGTATAGTTGTCGAACCCTTGTCCGACCTGGCTGATGCTACGCTATGATTGGCTAGTGTGCGTTCAAGGACAGGTTTTAACGGAGGGTCGATTGGATAGGTCAATTACATGTATGGAAACTCACTAAAACTTGTTTGTAACACACAGACCGCCATTGCTTATTCTCGAATTACAGAGTAATGTACGGAGAGCTGAGAACACAGAACTAACTGCGTGAGAGCTGCTAATGACTCGGCAGGTGCTGAAATATTATGAAGAAATTGTGACATCTAGTGGTAATCAGTTGAATGTTGCAAGCTATGCTAACTAGCTTCCATTCTCAAAGTGGAAGCTAATAGACTTATTTTGCTTCCTTTCAACTTTAAATACAATGGATCCTCAGAAATAATGGATGTTGTAAAGCCGCTGACGTCTTAAACTGCATAATCAACGCTATTTGGGCTTTTTGAAAAGTGGGAACATGTTTCAATGTTTATATAAGCTGTGACAAGCTCCTGTTATTAGCACACAATAGTTCATAGTGCGTGAATTCATCCTCAAATGTCTGTCAACCGCTGCCATTGGAACTGCCCACAAAGAAGCCAGCATCATAGATGGTGTTTCGTCAAGTATGTCCAAATATGATTTTATTCTTGATAAATCAAAATAACTGCACAATAGTTGCAGTTTAATATTTTAACTTTGCACAAAAAGGAAGAAGAATTCAAATGCCATTTGCACATGCAATTTACATTTTTGTGCCACTGAGTGCTATATAAAGGAGCTGTATAAGAGCTTAAGTGGCTTTGAGTATCCATGTCAGTGCTGTGTGTTGGAACCTCACAAAGCTGCAGTTTCTGCTCTCGATGCTCGAGTTGGCATATTCAGAGACCTTTGGCCTTCAGCTTGACAAGTCATGTCTCTCAGCTTAGATCTTGGGCTGCAGCTTTATCGGCCTTTGCCAGCAGACCTGGCTGTGCTCCATACACCATACTGTACACAGTCAAGTATAGCCAAGCAGCCTGACGGCCAATAGTGCAACATTGGTTTGCAGCGCCTTTCCCAGCCCCTCCACAACGTTCCAGGGGCTTAGTGTTTGAGAGGATGGCAAAGCAGCAGCTTTATGTCACTAACAGCCATCTGAGAGAGAAAGAGAGCAAGCGAGCAGGGAGAGTGAGAAGAAAATATAACATCTGAAGATTGCCTGCAGCTGCCCAGTGAAGTGGGATTAAAAAACCATGCTATTTAAACTGCAAGCAATTTTTTTTCCTTCACCAGGCAGCAAGGAAAAGTGCAGCAGGCAGTCAATCTTTTGAGCTTATCATCAAGTCACCAAAGTTGCTCTCTCAGCTTTCTCGACCCCTCATTCTCTTTCAAGCCGCAGACACACACCCGCTTTGATATTTTTATACTTAATATTACTCTTCAGTACATTTAATGGCTTGGGGAGACCCTTCTAGTTAGGTATGTGACATATAAAATATTATCAGGCCAACATAATGAAGAAGCACACCAGGAGAAAGTTGTGGCACTGCCTCAGATATTACATGCCATCTTATCTGGATTCAATTTGAGTGCAGTGTGCCAAACTAAACACCAACGTTGAAGGAGGGCGGAATATGCAGGCATGACAAATGTGTGTGGACGTATCTGTTCCAGAGATGAAGTGAACACCTCTCACTTTCTCACACTCTGCTGCCATCGATCTCGGAGTCGCCAGAAACACCAAAATCAGTGGCAAGAGTAATGAGAAGGTAGAGACACCTTACCAGAGAGAGCTAGTGAGAGACCCTCAGCAGCCTTAGCTGAAGTTCAAATCAGAGGTAGTTTCTGTCCACTGCTATCACTGTTTTGTTTCTGCAGTGTGACATGAGAAACCCCAGCACTCCCAATCAGGCTGCAGGTGAGAGTAGGAGCCTTGACTGTGTGTGTGTGTGTGTGCGTGTGTGTGTGTGTGTGTGTGTGTGTGTGTGTGTGTGTGTGTCTCACAGGTG
>JAPZEB010000025.1:31695599-31707560 GCA_029783705.1 Chaetodon striatus | reverse complement strand
CCGCCCACCCCCCACCCCCCAACCTTTTGTTCTTTTAAAATGTGGCTTCTAACTTTTCTGTTTGCCACTGGCTTCTCAAGGTATATGCTTCTTAAATCCTTTAAATTTTACTGTTATTGTTTGTTTGTTTGTCTTATTTGCTGGTTTATTTGATTTACATATTTATGCATATGTAAAGCACTTTGAATTGCCTTTGTGTCTGAAATGTGCTATATAAATAGACTTGGATTGGATTTAAGATTGGTTGCTCATGTTTGTTGGCCTCATTTTATTTTATTTTATTTTTTTTTCCAGCTTTGAGCAGCTCCTCTGCCTCATTTGTGCATTGCATTATGGGAAAATACATTCATCAACAGCAGACTCAAAAATCAACTGTATTTAGTATGCATGCTGTCTGAGTTGAGTATACTTCATTTTGTCACTTTGTTGATGTGAACTACACACTCCAACCCAGCTCAGGATTAGTATGTAGTAGGGATTTGAGATGCCATGTGTGAAGACCAAACAGACTGAACTTACAGGCCACTGTACTCTTTATTGCTTTAGTCCAGACCAAGTGAACCAGACCAAAGGTGTCAAAGCAACCCTAGCCTTTGACTACTTCCCCTGCACCTGATCAGGTCCACACAGGAACTGAAGCAGAAACTATCCATGAGCAGTGCTGATATACTTGCCCTGGGTGATAAGAAAATCTCCCGTAGTAAACCTGTTGTTGGAAATATAATAGAAAAATCTCCGGCCCTGGTTCCCAGCCCAAAGCCAGTATCCAGTGGCTGCTAGATGAGCAGAATTTAAAGCCCATGAAATATGGAAAAGGGCACAGTGTTGGCCCGAAGCCTGGCCACCCACTCAGCCCTCAGGCAGGGGTCCCAACCCATCACATCACTGCCTTCTCCCTGTGTGTGTCTCTGTCGTTGCCTATTCACTTCCACACACTATTTGCTAAATTGGTTACACACTGTTCATGTCATTATGATGAAATGAGGCCTGATTGCCCAATACTTTGCCAGGTAAAATAAATTTGTTATTCTATTACAGCATGATAGACAGGGTTGCCCAAAGATAAATACAAAAAAGTCTTTAGCATCACAAGGTTTGCCAGGGGCCATTTTGGCTCGATTCAAATGGATTTTGCCAAGTGGCAGGATGGCTGCCAGTTTCCACAGCAATCTCTGCCACCTGTGATGGATGGCCCAGTGGGTTAGGCTACACAAACGCAGCTGTGATTGCATGGAGCCATAATGGAGGAAAGGGGGGACCTGTGAGCAGGAGATAGACAGAGGTTTTATAAGCTTTCATATTGCTTTGAGCTGAAACACTGAGAGCAGATTCAAAGCTCGGGGACTGCGAAGAATTAGCTGCGGTCAACCATAGCTGCACTAGTTTGCTCTGTTCCCTGACAGGGAAATAATTGAACAAAAACTTTGAACTGCTGTTTTTTAAACCTTGAGGGGCAGCAGCGCACTTGATTTAGAATTTCATTTTCTTACAAATCCATGCATATATACTTGGACATCTGAGGTCTTGTGCCAGGCATCTTAAGTTACACAAGACATCCAAAATCCATGGTAGTTTGATCTGATGTTTCTTAGGGAAAGCTTGTAGATGCCAATTATATTAAGCACACCACCAGAATCAGGCCATTATGCCAAGTAGCAAAGGGTCACTGGTAATTTTCTAAGTTGTTTTGATTTTCTTTGTCCTTTAGGATGAGTAATCTGAAAATCATTGATCAGGGGAAAAACAAACAAACAAAAAAAAAAAAGACAAGACATTTGGGTTCTGGGAAAGTATGATTGGCATTTTCAGATGTTTTATAGACAAAACAATTTACTGACTGATGAGGAAAACAATCAGCAGAATAATTTGTAATGGATACAATTTCAAACCCAAAGAGGCAACTGACCATTTCTGGCAAAGTTACATGGCCTTAGACTTTAAGGTTCTGATTCTCATCCCAGTTGCTTCATACCTGACCAACTGAAGCAGTCTTGTGGTCACCAAACAAGACATTTAGCAATTTAAGCATTTTTGCCATTAAAGTCACAAAGTCACTCACAAACACAAAAAAATCTGGGTTATATACTTATCTTATGTATATATTTATATTTATACTTATGTCTTATCTGGTAATAGTGGTACTCTACATCACAAAGAAGTCAGTAAGACAACTCAAAAGGTGTGTTCCAACCCACTTGTCTAAAGAAATATTAGCATTGTAAGTTTCTGCAAACCATGGATACATTACATTGGCATGCTATTATTTATTATGTTTTTATGGCACTTTACAGTTCTAATGTGTCGACAACACTGTGGCTAGTATGTGGTTAGGTTTAGGTTTTTAGAAAAATTGGTTATGGTTAGGAAATGATCATGTTTTGATTCAAAATACTCTCTTTGGGTGGCACAATCCCGGCAGGAAATGCAGTGATGTCTCAGTAAAAAAACAATCACTTTTTGTGTCGCTATCTCAGCAGGCCAACTGCACATTGTGCTTCAGGCCAACTTGGGGGAATTTGGGTCTATTTACTTCTTCTTGCATTGTGGGTATTGACAGTGACATGTTTTTTTTGTTTGTTTGTTTTGTTTAATTGTCCATTGTGATGTGAGTACTCTTTTATGTAGCTCATTAGCCTAGTTAGCCTACCTGTCACACATGAAAGGAAAGAGCCATATTCCATATTTGGACAGATGACAGGCAATGTGCAAATTTCTTAAAACCCAAGAAATATAAGTGATAAATTCAATTAGCTCAGTGGGTAGAGTGGGCGTCCCATGTACGAAGGCAATGTCCTTGCCACAGCGGCTGCAGGTTTGATTCAAGCTCGCCTCCTAGTGGATGGCGTGGTACCTACAGGTGAGACCCCCTGCCAAGCCACTACAGACCACTGTTGTGACCAAAGAACAACAAAACTGTTAGTGAGTCAATGTTGTTTCCAGTGGCTTTTTAGGCAGCAATCCATAGCAATCCATCACTGTTTTTCCATGTTTTGTTTTTGTGCCCCCTAAACTGGGTATTATAAGCCTAAACACGATCTTTTCCTTACCATAACTAAATGTTTTTGTGCCTAAACCTAACCACACATCAACCACAGCACTGTTGAATTGTAAAGTTCAACGCATCTGCTACATAATAGCATGCAAATGTTACAGCAGCTTACAGTGCCAACATTTTTCTGGTGATTGGGTTGATTAAGAAGTCATAATTAGGGGTGTCCTTATCTATAATGTGTTCCCAGCCAATCAGTGTCGATGACTGATGTCAGACAAACACTGAATTGAGTAGGGATGTAACATCAGTATGTGATGTGTGTTCCCTCCACAGAGAGACATGCTGGATGTCAGTCAAATCATGAAGGATCTGGCCAGTATGGTCCATGAACAAGGCGACGCCATAGGTAAGATATTGTGTGTGTTGAATGTTGCTTACACTGTTGTCCCTGACTCAATTAGCGAAGATAACCTTTGTGGTCATGTTTTAATTTGATGTGCTTGATTAATAACACGAGCTTGAAAATTCTGCTGGGCAAAACAAACTTTGTAACCTCCACCTCGCTGCCACGCTGTTAAGATTCTTTGATGAGAAGCAAAGTGCTCTGGGTTTAAACAAACAGTGGACTGTTAGAGAAAATCCATTTAGACACCCTGATATCTGTAAACGGCTCTCCACACCCTGCAGTGATTTAGACTTGGCCAAAACAACTAAACGTAGCACACAGATATAGGGCAGATATAGAGGCTTTGCTGCTGGGTCACAAATCTGCCATCAGCTATGTCTGGCTCCATCATGAACATTCACTAGAGAATTGGTTGATGCTCACTAAAGTCAAACGGCCACGCAGATAAAGACACATACCTGAAAAATATTGTGGTGATGGGGCTGTAGATCAGTTCTGGCTAGAAGTGAAAGGTCTGATAAGGAAGATGACTTTCTAAATTGAGGTGATTGTCTTTAGCTGTTTGGTGCTGCACAACACTTTCAGCAGTGGCTGAGGGAGAGTCAGTTCATTTACATTTTCTTTTTTGGCTTACTTAGCCAAATAAATAACTGGAAGGCTAATTTAACCTTCCAACCTTAAAGAGCAACTTCCAAGCTAAATTTAGATTCATACTTCATATTTCCTGAAAATGATTCAGAGGACAAAGTAAGAAGCAGTTAAATAGGAGTAGCACACTTGTAGTGAAAATGATCCAGTTAATTCATCAGTACCAGTTCATATAGCCTATGCTTCCAAACCCTGCATAACCAATTGCATTATCATGGCATTATCCTCACCTGCTAAAGGCCACTTTGACTTAAACTTCACTAGCATAGCCTGCAGACTGTAGTTAATGGCATGTCATTTTTTACATACCATAACTCACAGGGAAGGCAACATGTTGCCACGGCACTGACTTCAGGGTAGCAGGAGGATTCTCTAGCTGTGTTGTTTCTGCATCATTTCCGACTCTGTCAGTGGTGTTTGTGCAGTGCAGCTGTAGGCTGAAGTTACTGCTAAGCTCCGCCATTGCCTGTGAAGTGTTGTTTTTACTTTAGACACACGCTCCATCATCCTCCATCTCTTTTTTTTCTGATCTTAAATGTACTGTAGCAACGGAACAGCTCTCAGCTGTTAACAGACTGTTATGCTAATTGGTTAGTTAGCAAGCTATACCTTGTGCAAATTTGTGAATCCTAGGATAGCGAGGGAATGACCCACCCTACTCTCCCTATGAGTGGATAGTAGTCATTGCCTTTGTTGATTGGATTGGTTAGGTTTAACCAGTTTTAATTTTGTTATAGCCTGATACTTGATCGCAGACGTTAGAATCTTTATAATATATGAATAATATATAAAGTAGCAAACTCAACATTTACACACAGCAAACAAACAAAATGACACTGATGGGAAGGAATTATGTAAGGGATTGCTTCAGTGCATCATTGAGCGGTCCTTTAGGCTCGCCCAAAAAAGTACTTGACACAGAAACAATGAAAAACAGTTAAACAGTCTAATTCCACCATTCAGTGCTACACAGTTCCCAGTCTTTGAAGTTTTCAACAATTTTTTTTCTATGAATCACTGATTTTGCTTTATCCAGACTTTAACAAAAATAAAACTGAAGTTCTTCTTCTACCTATAGCAGGAACCAGTTTTAAGTTGGCCCATATGCAGAGTCTTGTTAATATTCAGGCTTCATTTTTGACCAACACATAAATTTCATACAAGGATCTTGCTGACTTAGCAAGTAGAACTTTGGGAGGAATCGCTGGTAAAAGCACACACCTGAGGGATATAAGCTTTCAAACATACTCTAAACTTTTTCAAGCTTGTGTGTGTCCTGTGCTTGATTACTTTGCTGCAGTATAGGGCCTTAGAAACACTTCAATGTGTGGATCAGTGCAAAGAGTGCCTTAAGATATTTTCTGGGGCACAAGGGATGTGTATAGCTCAGTTATGGACCAGTTACTTCATAAAGAAGAAAGCAGGCTGACAAGAAAGATATTTATTTTGGATAAACAAACCATTGGCTATCTGTAACAAAAAGCTTGACACATGTTTGTGAAGAGAATCTGTGTTTGCTTAGTATAAAGAGCAATAAGCTAATGATATATGGGCATAGTGCTGAGAATGATGGTGTATGTAATTTATCTAAAACAAAACAAAGATCTTTATGTGCCCAACAGAGGTCTGGTATTTTACCAGAGGGCAGTGTCCAGTGTTGAAACTGGAGAGTATGTCTGGAAGAAGAAAAGCAGATTTGTTCAGTGTGTTGTTTAAATATGCAGTTCTGGTCAATGTTATTGGCACTTCTGGATAAAAGTACATCATGTACGATATCTCTGGAAATGAAGTTGTGTAATTAAAAACAGCTTTATTTTCTGGTCCTTGTTCTCACAGTGGAGAAGATAAGAGCTCCCAGAGAGCATCAGAAGTGCTATTATCACCAAACACAGGAATTTTTAAGGGTACAAGGCCGTCCCCTACGAACACCTTGGTATTGCTGTTTCAATAGTGTATGGCATTGTGTGTGTTTGGTCCTCATGGACCTCTCAAGAACTTCTAGAGATGGGGGGGGCTTCACTCATGAAGAAGAACTTCATGAGTGAAGGCCAATGAGGACCCCACTGTACCGCAGTTCGTGTTCCATGGTGAAACCAAAAGTCACTGTTGCTCTAATATAAGGGTACATAATTAACATACACTCACATGATGTACTTAAAGAGTGAAGTATTTACGTCACATTACATAACAGATGTACGTATTTGAAACCAAAATATATATATTGCCTAAACCTAACCGCAACTGTTTCATTGACCATATGTTACAATGTGTTTCCACAGAGACACTAAAGGGTGTCCTGTGTGTCACTATCAGGCACCAAGGGGGTGAAACAAAGCATCCTGTATTTGACAACATGGGAATGAGAAGGGGTTGGTAATAATTAGGGATGCACGATAATATCAGCACGTCATTGGCCAATATTAGCTTTACATGAACCATTACAATCAGCTAACATGCTTTTTCTTTTTGCACAATGAATGAATATTACATACATTGAAAAGTGTTGTATTTCATGTCCATCTGCTGGTGGGCCATCACGTTAAGAGTATTGATGCATAACATGATGTTATTTCCACGACAGAAGAGACTAGATCGCTAAATATAGGCAGGGTAAAAAGTGGATTTATGGTATTGGTATTGGTTTTTGGCCAAATTAGTTGTTATCTATCAGCATATCGGATATCAGCAAAAAATCCCAAATCGTGCATACCTGGTAATAACCCACCAGTGGGACACTGGAGTTGTAGGGTTATAGCAAAGCACCTGTGTCAATGTGTAATAACTAGCAATTGCTATGCTAATGCAAATTATGATGCTGGCTTTGACAAGATTTTTTTTTTTTTCATTAAGCCCTTGACCCATGTTAATCACAAAAGGCTCAATTACAGCATTATGGATTTTAAATGAAAAAACATGATTGTTTTGCTGACCTGTGAGGACCTTTATGTCAACAATCAAAAGCTATTACAGGCAAAAGTTAGGGCACAAAACATTAAACAGGGAGACAATAGCAAAGAGCAAAGCTGTTAGTTGTGAAGACTGTGTGTGAGAGAGATGAGGGGGGTTTTGGAAGGAATTGGACGCAATAACTTTTGCTAATTGCTGCCTTTTTGTTGTAGAGTGTCCTTTTGTCTGCTGCCTTCAATCAGGCTAATGTAGATGCCCTTTACATACCCTTTAGAGTCAGGCTGACTCAGACTGGCTCCCCACAATTCGACAAGAATGGAATACCTGTATTCTTTTCCTTCTTTTTATTTTTCTCAAATGCACTATTCTTAATTATTATGGCTAACATTTAGAGTCACGAATGATGCACATAATGGAGGAGTGGTGTTTTTTTTTTTTTTTTCTTTCCCAAAGTGGTTTTTATTTTGTTTGAGTGTTTCGTTAACCGTTATCATTTTAGTGTCCCTGGACCATATAGAGCCACAATGCTAACACACACTGTAAACTATTAGATTGTAACAAAAGATTAATCCAAGACCATAAGAAGTCTTCACACTAACTGAACTGTGTGAGGCTTTTATTCTGCATCCCAGTAGCGGAGTCCTAAGGCCAATGCTCTGAAAGAGTGACGAGTGGTATTTGTCATTTTTTGTATGTAGAATGAAAGCCTGAAACATAAAGCATTAGGCTCCACAGAGTCTTTAATTGCAAACTCAAACCTGAGCAAGTACAAGCCAAGTCACTTACAAAAATCTGTTGCTATACTGCTCTTGAGCTTTCAAGTATGTAATGCCTCTAGCCGTGCCCTAATCAATGATGTCACACTACAGCAGGTGTTTTTCATCAGCCGTTAAGAGAAGAACTGCTGTTAGATCGCTGATAACTGAGAATTGCAACCCGCTTGAAAGCGTTACCCACAGAGAGCAGCACACAAGGACTTCTACCTTTATGATCCAGGGTAAATTTATGTTTCAAGTTCACATCTTTACAAATATCAAGGTCCTTTTTCTCAAAATACATGGTTCTGAGAATCATCCATGTCACCTTTTTTCATTTCTACAGCATGTTATTTCCATCACAACACACATTTCTACTGAAACTGTAATGGAAGTGATGCTCAAATAACATTTATTCTAAATTAAAAAAAAACAAACAAACAAACAAAAAAAACGTTTGTTTACATTCATTGTTAGTCATCAAAAACTATTGTTCGAATCCTTGAGGTCTGAAAAAATGTAATGAATGCTTTCCTCATAAAACATTTACAAAACCTACATTGTTTAAGTTCATGTTTATTTGCTTGTAGTCTTTTTCCTTTCTGCCTTTGTTGGTGCATTGTTACGCTTCTTGCTGCATTACTGTATGTGTCGTGCACAAGACAGAGCTCAAAAGCCCTATTAGAGGTCACAAACTCCTCTAGATACTTCTTAAATAAATTCAAAGAAAACATTCCACTGTGCTGAGTGTAAAATGTGCAAAAAAAAATTCACAGAAAAAAAAAAGCTTGTTTATTCAAGTATGATAGAAAATCGAATGAGAATACTCAACTTATGCTTGTTATACTGCTTAATGTTCAGAAAAATAAAAATTAATATTTGAAATCTTAAAATAATAAAAAATGATATTATTATTATTATTATTATTATTATTATTATTATTATTAACAATCACAATCATAATCAGCATAGTAATAATAATAATAAAAATAATAATAAGCTAGCTTTCCATCATAACAATGTGGGTATTAATAAACTATGGTAAACTTCCCTAAGTCTCTCCAGCAGCTGTATCTCTCCAGTCATCGCTCAGCTCACTTTTCTCTGACTCAAGGGCTGTTGCTCGAGCTATAGATTTTACTTCCACATTTTCATTCGCCCATCACCACGAACAAAAAGAGAATAGAAGCAGATGAAGAGTGAGACCCGCCCTTCTTTCTCAAATGCCAACAAAACTCCGATCAAACGGTAAAACTAGTTATTGCTGATCTAATTCCAACCAAGATGTTGTCACTGTATTGCCACTTTCTTGCCGAAAATATTCCTTAAAAACATACTGTAGTGCAGTGTTTGGCTGTAATATGAGAAGTTGTGAAAAGGCAGTGGGTGCCACATTATGTCCTGTATTGTACAAAAGAGGCTAAAAACTGAGATCAAACTGTATAAAATATGCAGCAAGATTCTGTTACTGTGTTGCCTACTTTTCACCTGTAATCCAAGATTGTTTGTTACCAGCTGGCTGCCACATTTCCACAGCGCTACTTCCACCAGTACAACAAAAGAGTTGTCTGGTTTTTATTTCACAAATTAATCCAAGGAGTTTTTATTTTGCTGTTTTTCTTAATATCTGTCATGCTACCATAATGAAAGTCCACAAACAAAGGGCAGCTACCTATTAAGCAACTTTGATATGATGAGTCTCATTTAACAGCATCCAAAACAAAACAAATCTCTTTTATCTTTTAACAGTTTTATCAGCTCAATAAAAACACGTTGCATTTAGAAAAACACTGTTGTAAGACAAAAAAGACAATATACAGACAGAAAACATAACCAAATGTAGAACATGCTGCAAAAACTGAAAGCACAACCAGATACAGAAAACAGGTACAGAAAGAAGTTGTTCAAAAAGCAACAGAAATAAGTTGCAAAACAGCTTTTTGCCCTATGTTTTTTCTAATTGCTGCTGTGTCTTGTCAAGTTGATGTAGGTGGTTTCATCATTTGCTTTTGTTGTCTATCTGTATGTGTTTTCTAAGGTTGTAGCTCTCAGGGTCGCCGTAACAAACTAAGCCTTTTGAATGTACCATAAACCAACAACTAAATCAAAGGTTCAGGGAACTGTTACTATTTACAAGAGGAGCTTGAAAAAAGGGGTAATGCTGTACACATCAACATATTCCACATGTCAGTTCCTCTGTGAGATATAGAATACCTTTAATACTTGCTGCCATCACACTTGGCTCTTTCCGCCATTTGTGAATTCTGCTACATGCCATGATTGTTCATCATAATAAGACATGCATGAACTGCACGGAGTTTTTCAGCCACTTTTTCATTTGCATGTGAAAGACTATTGATATGGTATTTTGGACATGGAAGGTGGAGGAACACAGTGTGCTCCAACCCAAATGGGTGAGCAGAGAGATAGAGAAGCACTCTGTGGAAGACTGCAGGGTTCTCAACATTATACCACAGCAGAAGTCCAATCTGATCATTACAGAGCCATGCAATAATGGACCTCTCCCCATTAAAAAGAGATGCACTGAAATTGCCTTTGGCCTTTTTGGAAGGCTTTCTTGGTGTAGTGGCGGATATGAATAATATGTGATTGTGCCGTGGAGGCGTTTGTAGCAAAAGCAGCAGGTAATACAAAGAAATGAATAGGCTCAAGAAGGAAGGATTAGTGCTTTTATGGCCTATTCATGCTGGCTAAGGACACACTATATTAAAGCCTGTGAGTCAAGATATGCAATCAACAAGGTTGGTTCTGCAGTTAGACACAAACTCAGGCATATTAAACAAAAGAGGTGTTAAAAATGTATTTGTGTATACATCAAAAGAGGGTTTTCTTTTTGTTTTACAGGGTGATTAAAATATTTTGGGATTGGACCTGCCGGGGGCTTGTTTCTATTGGACATTATAAAGTGCTACAGATCTGTGTTTGTTGGGTCTGTTGGTATTTGTATTGTTTGAAAGAATTGATCCAGAGGGTGGCACTGGAAATCTCATTGGGTCCTAAAGGGTGTCTTCCCTTTTGAGCTTTGAATCAAAATTAGATCCATAAATACAATAGTGAGAAATCATTATCACAGCATTATCAGTTTGGCCTGTAAAGCTCATAAGGTAAATGGGTTTATCCCCATGAGAGCATGGATGTTCTCAGTAAGTTTTATGGAAATCTGTGTATTAGATCTGGATATTTATGTGCACAAATGCAAATTTTTCATGATTGTGATATAACATCAGAGCATCATCACATACGGAGTCTTCTGAGGACCATGAATATCAAACCCGCTTTCATTCCCAGGTCATCAGGTCATCAAATACCCTTTCACACCCCTTAGCATTTCACAGTGATGCACAGGGCACCCTTCCGTGTCCCTGTGTGATGCAGAGCTAAAACGCATTTTAACACGTTGTTAATGTTGGTTATGTAAAAAAAAAAAAAAGAAGATAATTTTGGGTTAAAATTTATTACATTACAATAATGTAATGTGAAGTAATGATGTCATTGTGTTCCACCTGTACATAAATTATATAACTGTACATTAAAACATTGTTGACTTCTGGTTTCACACTGACACGAACTCGGGTCACCTGGGTGAGTGTCTCATTTTATCTGACCCATACACCTCCCCCTCCCCTCCCAGCCACCTTATGTGGACTTTCTTGCTCTTTGTACTACATCAGTTGCTCTCAGCTCCAAGAGTTGTCCTGGATGGATTTACATTTGTGTTAGTTGGAAGCCCGGTGCATCTCACAAAGACGCCAAAGGCTGCATTGCCACTGATATCACACATCGGTGGCCTGACAAAGCACTGGTGTTTGATGATGGGTATAGATATGAGAACAGGCTGGAAAAATGTCAGGAGTCTAGTTGATATAGCCTCCTCTAGCCCAGCAATCAATTTAAAAGAAAAGGTTTGAAAGAGTTTTGGTGAATTAAAGCTATATTAAAAACTGAGTTTACCATTGAATAAATATACTGGATCATGCTATGTTCAATAGCTGTTAATGTCCTTAAGAGTCTACAGCGGTTGGTTTGTTTATGAGGCTCCACTTAGGCACAGCAGTGCTTTAACCTAAATGCTAATGTCGGCATGACAGCATGGTCCTTAGGACAATGCTAACATACTTATGCTAAACAGGTACACTGTCTGCCATTACACCATGTTGGCATGCTAATTTCTGCGTATAGCTGTGGCCGATGGGAATGCCATTTTTTTTTTTTTTTTTTTGGATAAGTTTGTT
>JAPZEB010000025.1:31682185-31695171 GCA_029783705.1 Chaetodon striatus | reverse complement strand
GGGAATGCCATTTTTTTTTTTTTTTTTTTTTTGCAGAAGTTTGGTCATTTTAGTAATGTGCTGTAATTGTAACTAGCATAACGAAACCAAGACATGAGTTCAATGCGCAATATCAATCAATCTTAATAAAAGAATAGATCGTGTTCAGAGAGGCAGAAAGAGAATTAGAATTAGAACTGAATAAGTCCAGGGGTCAACCTTTTCTGATCTTTGGTGAGTGAGTTTTAACGTCTGCCTCTGCCTCCTTCAACTCACCAAAGGAGTAAGTGCAGTTAGTCAATGAGCTCAGTTCACTCACCTAACCTCCCACTCTGGTGAAGTTCAAATGGTAATTCTCTACATGCTCAAGTGGTGAAGTAATTATCAGAGGCCATCACAACATAGAACAGTTAGTCTGTATCCTCGTTTCTGAACTGGCTAATGCCTTTTCACTCTCACATCAACAAAACAATCAATAGCAGTCTCACTGTTATCGGCCAGTTGTAAATATATGTGGGTAATTATGTGGTGATAGCAAATATTTTGGACCAGTTCATTAAACATGTTCTGTCTCTTCCCATTAACTTCTGTGTATTGATAGCCTTTAAAGCTGGCCCTGCTGTTTTAACAGTGTTAACTATTAGACCAGTGGTGCTCGATTACACTGAGGGTTGGTGGACTGTCATGTAATGTGCTGTCAAGACTGTGCAGAGTGACTATATGAACAAATGTTGGTCTGAGATGATTCAGCAAGTTGGGACACACAAAGATTAGACAAGTGTACATTTGATGTCCTTTTTCTTGTGTACAAAGACAGAGTAGTTATAAAGTCAAAATTGGAAATGCTTCACTTTGTAATCCTTAAAACTGCATCTTGACTGAGTGTTACAAGTATGCTAAATGTTAAGTTTAAAGTATGTTGAGGTGTTAGGCTAATACATCTGATATTTTTGCTGATGTCCCTTTTCAGTTAATTCATGGTTGGAAACATCAAGTGCTATCACTGGAATTTGGAGAGGAAGAGCTTTTTAAAGAGTGACAGTCTCTTATGTCCTTCAAGAGGACGAAAGACACTAAAAATAAAATACTACACAAACACCAGAAATGATCTTTGTGTCATTGTCTGATTGCTCAAACAACAAATTAGTATGATCAGATAATCAGAATATTTAGTCATCACACTTTTGCGGCCACCCTATTTTACTTGGTACTGTAATGGATTTGCACCAAAATAGACTTGGTGCTAAATCATATTAAATCAGTGCTATTAAATTTATATCACTGCCATTTAAACATGCATTAAATGTATACTGCCTTTGAGTTTACACAGATATTACCAAAATTCTAGCTAAACAAGGCCATGCAAAAACATGCAAGCTCAATTTTGGCCACAAGATTAAAATCTAGAAACAATTTACTGAGAAATAGATTTAGCCTATCCCAATGCACTTGTCACCAATCAGCCAACTAAGAAGAGTAATCAGGTGACAACATGACTTGAACCTTTTTTTTATCTGAGATTAAAATGAGGGGATCGATATCACTTAGATGTTTGTGTGTTCAGTACAGAGCTAAGGTCAGGACGAGTAAGCTTCGCTCAGGATAAATCTTGGAAACAGGAAAACAGTGAACCTGGCTCTGTCCAGAGTTCAACAATATGCCTATCAACACTGGCAATGCTCATTGATTAATATTGTATTCATTGTTGAACTTGGACAGATATGTAAAAATGACAATATTGTGAGTTATGTAGTAGCACAGTTTCTTCAAACAATTGTGCCAAAGACTCATACCATGCGTGCTTACCTACAATAGCCAGAGACGCTGCATGGAAGTGCTGAGCGGATAGTTTGTCAAGAAATGGTAAGAGGTTATCTTGGCTTGGAGGCTACACTTTTTTTTTTTTTTACAGAAAATGTGTTACAACCTGAGGGCATAAAGTTTGCAAGATGTAGGTGGTTATTTGGCAGACTGTATGAAATAATGGACGTAGCCATCGTGACATCACCCACAGGTTTCTGGGCTCCTGTTTTCAAGCCTCGGGTTTAGCATTTTGGCCAAACTGAGAGTGCACAAAAAAACAGGTAGATGGAAAGTTACTTTCATGTCAGAATTACTCATAAAGTCAGTACCATAGACTGTATCGGAATAATGGACTTAGCCACCGTCACTTCGACCATTGGATTGTGGAGTCACATTTTTCAGTCTTAAGATCAGCAGTTTTGTCATTGTTATAACATGGAAAGTGTAGGTTTGTGCAGGCCTCTGCTGCTATAATTCTGCCATTTTTCTGTACACTTACAATACTCAGTCACTTGAAAACCCCCATAAAAGTGATTGTGGATTATTGTTTAAGTAAAGTAAACCAAGCTTTTGTTCTAAGCTGCAATAATGCAATCAAATCTTTATTCATTACACGAACCAACACAAAGAAATAGGTTTTGTGGAACTGGAATTTTTTGCACTAATTAAAGTAGATTTTTGTGTTATTTTACCAAAATAATTAAATGAACAAATACATTTATACCTTTATGTAGTGTGTGATGTAACAATGTGCAAATTAACAGAAATCTAATGCTGTAGCAACACGCTGTGGTGCCACCTGACAACATCGTTATACCTTGTTGGAATCAAAGTGACCCATTAACAATCAATCTGCTCTTTGTGTCCTCAGACAGCATCGAAGATTACATCCAGACTACATCATCCAACGTGGAATCAGCCAATCAGGAGCTCGCGAAGGCCAACCAATACCAGGTACAGTGATACTGCAGCGCGCTCCACGCTTTTGCATTCACTTTGATCTGTTTTAATTTTGTGTACTTGACTGAGCTTTTGCATTGTAATGCAGTCACAAGAAGCTTAGCTTGATCAGCCATGCAAACAGGGACTTTGCTAACTAGATTACACAGCTTTATCACATCCCCCACTAGCATAATAACAGAGATGATGTAATTTCATGTCATACTTTGCTAGCTTTTGCCTTCAGTTAAATTAATTGTATGTAGAGACAAAAAAACATAAAATACTTGCCTGAAGTCTTATAAAAACACAAAACCACACATGTAATTCCAATTCCATGAGCAAGTCTCTCTTCTACTGAGATAATGGTTATAAATTAGCAATTTTTCCTACAAGTGTATTGACTTAGAGAGGAAAATGTATTAATGGGCAACAACTGCAGCCAGAAAGTAAATAGAAAATGTGTTTTTTTTTCTCTATGTGGTTTTTGGGGTGGCTTGAATTTCCACTTCACAGCACATATTGGAGAGACGTTTTATGAGATGCCCAAGGGTCTCTTTCTTTTCAAGGAAATATACAGTATGTGTCTTCTGCCATTCTGTCAGGGACTATCTCAGTAGGCCAGAGCTCAGAGTGGCTCTGTGCTGTGTAGGCCCCTGGCTATAGTAAATAATGTATTGACTTAAGTGACACTGGGTTAATAAAGGATCTACCTTTTTTACATGGGTAACATAGCTTTAGAGCTGCATCTGAACTCTCTACCTGCAACATCTTTTGTCAACCATGGGAAATATATTGTTGTGATTTTGGACATTTAGAATATCAGTGTTATCTGTCTATTAAATAAAGTGGCAATAAAAGGTAGACGGTCATATTTAAACAGTTCTGGAGACCATTTTCAATCTGATGCAAAACTTATATTTTATTTGAATACATCTTGGCCAGGGAGTCATGGTTTAAACATTTTTCTATATATGCATGGATTTTCACCATCATATCAGCAGCTATTCAATATGAAAACGATTGCTGGGCAGTTTCCAGAGTCTGTCAGGACTGCAGTGGTTTCTGTCTGTCCCCCCATGCTGCTGCTCTACTAGTGAGCGAACAAATGAGCGAATGGCAACAGCTTTCCCATTAATTGTCATTTCATTATCTCAAGGAGAGCTGAGGCGTGACCGAGCTCACACTGAGCAATTTAGCTCTCCGCCAATCCAGACAGCCGCTGTCTTTGCAGAGGCAGAGCAGCTGAAAGGAAGAAAAACAACAAAGGAGGAGACGGAAAGACAGACAGACAGGCACAAAGTCAGTCAGACAGACAGCATGATGAGTTTGGATTCTACACAGTCCCATGTTGGCATCAAACCTGACCACTCTCTCCTGTGCAGATGTTTCAATCTTTATACAAGTTCCATAAAGTACATATATAGAACATCATAAAAATATATCTGTGAATAGCTGCAGTCCATTAAATTCATAAAACTGCTCCAACACTTTATTAAAGCTACAGTGCATGAAAGGGAAATATTGTATGTTCAAGTCATTTTACCTGCTGTCAGAGCTTCAATACAAACTGACACAGTTGCTCACAATGCTCACATTTGAACTGTCTCCAGCGCTTCTACCTTAAGCTGTCATTTCGACTGCTTTTAGCAGTTACACATCAACTGACAATTCACTAGCTGACATCTCTAACTCTTTAACTGACTTTTCAATGGCTCTCAGTGCTTACTCTTCAACTAACACTCAGCTGTTTTCATTTGTGTTCTGTACTTCAACTGCAGCTTCAACTGGTTGCATCTCTTACTCTTCAGCTGGCAGTTAAAGTACTTTTAGAGCTTCCACTTCAACTGAAATGTCATGTGCTTTCTGATTGAATGACTGACTGACACTTATGAAACTGCTTTGACCTGTTGTTTAACAACACGGTCTCACTGACGACTCCTTGAACATCAACCCAGTCTTACTCTGAAGTCATTGAAAACTACCGCTTGGTTAGTGACTTCCGGCATCAGACACAGACCAAAAAAGACGTCCTTTCATGTTGGCATGATACATGGCTGGTCACCGTTGCAGCAACTGGCAGCGTCAGGGGGGAACGTGGCCAGGCAACAATGAAAGTTAAGGTGGCGGAAGTCCAAGTAAGGTGGGTGGGAACAGGGGTGGATGGGTCCAACAACCACTGACTTTCATCTGGGAGGCTGGTGTTCACTTCCTAGGAGATTGTAAAGCCAAACCCTGTTTTTTTTTCCTAAATCCAACCACCTGCCTGTGTTGGCAAAACATAACCACGTGTTTGTTGTTAGAGGAAAAAAACCATAAAGTCGCAGAGTTGTACCAATGTAGTGCATTTATTTTGAAAGAGATTGTATGCAAACTATACATTTCTTGTGAAAACAGAAGTCTGTTTTGAAAACAGACAATGCATTGAACACGCTGAAGTTAACATGACATCCCAGAACCTAAACAACCAACACACCCAGGGTACCTTGCACAGCACATATGGACGTGGAAAGTCCATGACCAAACGTCGATATGTGATGAGGTCAAAGTGAGAATGTGTTGTTAATACAGCAGCTTGGTCTGTGCCCCTATGCTTCAAAGTATCACGCTCCAGGTACGTCTGTAGCATCAGTTTTGGATGTGTCAGTAACTGTCTCAATTTTGTTACATGCTACAGTGTCTTTCAAATTAAACTGTCTTCACAGAACATTTGGTTTTTGCCACTAAAACTACTTTAGGTTTGGACAACATGAGGTTTAGAAAATGATTGTGGTTTGGGTAAAAATAACTCTGTTTGTTACAGTAACTTTTCAAGTATGTCATGTGACAACTATGTCACTTAACATACTCCAGTAACTTAAATTACATGGCTGAAAAAACTCAAGATGACTTTTGGTTTGACATGGGAAACGATCTCTGGTCTCCTGAGTTAAAGCTCTGTGGTTGTATGACTCATCCATCACTGCCCTCTTTCGCCCTACTTTGAATTTAGCGCTCTCTCTACTTCATTATTGCCACAGACGGGATTACACACATTTAATTGCACACATTTAAGCTGTCAAGCAACACTTAAACTGTCTCCATCACTTTCACTGAAATTTTAAATGCTTTTGTCACTTAAAATTCAACTGACAATCAAACCCATGAATGTCAGTGCATACATGTAAACTCACGTATTTGACAGCTTCCATACTTAAGGGCCAAATGCACTGAAAGCAATAATGATGGGCCTCATTCGAGGCACATCAATTGATGCTCCTGTAATTTACTGCAGGCATCCGATTTGAAATGCTAACACCACCAAACCAGCGGTACTTTCAGAGGTGGTTGCCATTTTAGGCAAAATAATTGTACATTGCAGATAACCCCACTTATTTTCTGCACATTTCTTTCTGAGTAGCCTGTAATGTTACATAGGAGGAGGCCAAAAGTTGGGTGCATGCTGCTGCTTTTATCAGTTGGTTCGTAGGAAAATACCAGGAAAGCCACTGGGCACCAGCCATCTTTAGTTTTTTTCTTCCAGGACAGTGACAGTCGCATAAATCACAACCAATCAAAACTCTATACTACAACTCTCTATACTGTTAATCCAATGCTGTTGTTGGGTTTCAATTGTATGACTAGGAGATGTCAGTAAATGTGTCATGGTAGAAGAATGGGTCTTCTCTTATGCAAACGTAACTAAAGCTTTTATCAAACTTATTTTTAGTATCTGACATGTGACAACACAAATGTAAAGATCTCTGGTTGTATAGCTGTTGACAGTGTTGTTTGGTTCAGCACGGCATGATTACAACTGTATTGTTCATGAAATCTTAGGCTAAGCTAACAGAGCTCAGCATTCTTGATGCATGTTTCCCCTCTGTTTCTCCTCTCTGTCTTTGGTCACTGGGTCCTGATTTGCACTGCAAAATTGAAATAGGGTCAGAGTAGGGGCGTCAAAGCAGTTTGACTTGCCTCTTAATGCTTTTGGTGGTTGTTCAGCCATTCAAAACAATAGGTGGACTTCAAAATTTGCTCATCAGATGCTTTCAGCTTTTTTGGGCCTGTACTTTCCATTGATGCTTTAACTGCTTTCACTTTCACTGACTGCTTTCATGGCTGTACTTCAGCTTAAACATTACTTATTCTTTAACTGACAGTTGAACCAGGAGCTTCAACTTCAACTGATATTTCATGTCACTTGACATTTCAAATGTTCTCATTTATTACTTTTCAACAACTCAACTGCTTTCAATGCCTGTCTGTCACTGGAAACGGAAGTATCTCAACTGGATTGTTCAGCAGTCATTTCAAATACGTTGAGTTCTGAAATTTCAGTTGCCATTTCTGTTGCTGCCAATGCTTACATACTAAAGTGACACTTCATTGCTTTAAGTGCACACCCTTCAATTGAAATTCCATTTGCTTTTATTGCTTACAACTGCTAATTTATCTGCTTCCAGTGATTACACTTTAGCTTCTTTAAATGCTTGTACTTCAACTGGAACCCTGTCTCCTAGACATAACATTTGTATGTCACTAAACTGCCTAATTAATTATGTTCTTGTGGCAACGTAATTGCTGACTGGGTTATGTTCAGAGACAGCGTTTCTTTCAGGTAACTAAACACTACATTCACACTACATCCACTGTGCAGGCTTTCCAAGGAGGTGGTTGGGAAAGAAGGTGGGTGCACAGAGTGTAGGACCTTGAAATCAGAACTGTAGGTTCATAGTTAAGACTCCTACAGGTTCAGGCAACAAAGGAGTTTGGTTAAGGTTAGGAAAAGATTGTGATTTTAGTTAAATGCTAATGCTAATAAAAGAGGATATTAAAATAGCACACTAGTCAGTGAGTGGATACTACATTACATGATTAGCCATTTGGGCAGAAAACAACTGAAATAAGTTGTTAGTGAACATTCTGCTGATGATGTTAAGCGTCAACATTTTTGCGACTTGTCAGGTACGGTAATTAGCGATATTTCCACATGATGTTAAAAGAAAACGGACTCCACTCAGCATGATGTTTCCCTCAAAGCATATTTGCTGTTTCACATTAGTTGCACATAAATGTCATTTCTAGGAGACAGGGAAGTCAGTGGACATTTCAAATACACTGAGCTCCAAAAATTTGATTGCCATTACATTTGCTGTCAATGCTTACATGTCAAAGTGAAAGTGACACTTCACTGCTTAAAGCGCACACACTTCAGTACAAATTCCATTTGCTTTTATTGCATACAACTGCTAATTTATCTGCTTTCAGTGATTACACTCCGCTGACACTTCACCCTTAAGTGCTTCAAGTTTGACTCCAATTTTAGGTTTTCAGGTATAATTCCACAAGCAAAGAATTAACATTATGACATTTGCATCTGTTTACAAGTGCAGGTAAGCACAATTGAATTTTCCCCAAAATTTGACGTGACACACTTGGTATTGTCACAAGAATTTAAGGCAACATTCCGTAGGTTTGAACAATACTTGTCTGCACAGCCTGCAGAGCTCCCATTGCTGAGCTTATTTCACCATAATAGGTGTTGTTTCTCTGTTCAAACACATCTTAACATTTTATTCAGTGGCAGTGATGCACATAAACAGTGAACAAATGTTAAAAAAGGCCCTCAGTGTTGTATTTTGATACAGATCAGAGATGCAGACTCTCTCTGATGCTGTCATTCCAGACAAAATGATGCAGACCTTAGTGGAATATTGATTTTTAAGTCAGGACCTATCTGGAAATAAAGTGGAGTAGATGTGTGGACCCAAGATCTAGTTGAGGTTCACTTAGGTGTTGGTGGTTTGGGGGTTGGATCTGCCCTAAGACCTCTAAATGAAAGAAAGAGATTGAACACTTTGCAGCAAGTATAAGCACTGATGTAGCCTTGAACATTCCTTGATGCTGGTCTACATGCACTGCTGCACATCTCCACCAATGGTCAATTAAGAGCGGATGTCATTTTCTTCTCGTGCCCCGCCTTGTCTACTCAGTTTACACTGAAAATAAATTGAATCTATAATCCATTATCAGGGGGCAGATTACTCTCCCCGCTGCAAGTTTCTCCAGTTGCGATGATGTTTTATCACCTCATCTGTGTTCAGTGGACCAAGAACTCTGATTGTTGATTGCTGCACAAGATGGTTTATAATTACCAATAAAACACAGATGTTGTAGCACTCCAGTGAACAAAAGCTGTAGCGATTTCACATGTAGAAAAATAACTTAAGTCGCTATTGATTTGATTTGGGAGGGAGGTTCCATGCTGATGTCATTGTTAAGACTTAAAAGTCCATCCATCTTGAGAACTGAAATTGATCCCCCAGTGAGCAACTACATCCTTCTGGGTCTCAAAAAACAAAAATCAATGTAACACAGTTTTCCTCCGGCTTAATTGAGGATAATATAGAGTGCTGGCTATTGTGATCATGAAAGGAACCGAGGAAGAAGAAGGGGAAGGAAAAGAAGACAAAAAGGGAAAATGGCTTGTAAATGAATGGGTAGACAGATGATGGACCCATCCACATGCAGACACATACAAATTGTTGCCCTTTTGACAAATAGGATAATGAAAAAGAATAACCTAATCACAGTGTTAAATCTCTGACTGATCACTTTGCTCGGACAAGGGGGATGGGCTAATGCTGACAGATTGCAGAGAAACTGGCTTACTGTTCAGTCACTCTTGCCCCAGTCCCTGCTGACTCTTTATGCTTCTTTGAAGGATATGGAGTGGAAATAACAATGTTTGAAGTTACCCAAGTTGATGTCAGTGACACTCCTCTGGCTCTACTGCATCAGCCACAGCTGGCCTGAGCATGCTGAAGAGGAAAGAGAAAGCTTGACTTCAAATAAAACATGGATACATTGCTGAGATAAACTTTTTAGTTTGATTAAAAACAATATTAAATGTCAAAAGGCCCACAAGCCACTGTAGTGTTCAATACATCCAATAACCCAAAAGTGTTGGATGGAACAATCCACAAACAAACACATTTTAGTGATTTAAGGCCTTACCATGAGGGGAAAGAAAAATACGAATTTATCCTGAAAGTGTTTCAAGATTAATGGAGCTATTTAAATTAACAGAGTTTAATGGGGTTTGCAAGCATACATGTTTCAATTAAAGCCGTTTCAAACAAAGCGCAGATTTTCCAAAAAATGTGCACAAAAATGTATGAAAACTTATTTTGTGGGATCGTATAAATGCTTGCACATTCCTGCAAAAACATTTGTGGGGAGAAAAAATATTCAACGGACCTCAATCTCAGCTAGTTTCCACATCCTTGAATATAAGTTTGATCAATTAAATCCTTTGCTCTATGCTATACTTCCAAGTCATAGCTTGCTGCCAAAATGAGGAACGTTTTATGACTAATGTGACGTAGATTTTTATTGACACAATATAAGTATCTTTATCAGTTATTATGGTCTCCTAAATTACATTATTTTTTAGCTTAGATTGTACAGATTTTAGTGATATAAAGCATTTGAAGATACTTCAAGAAATTACATTATAACAGGCAAAAATACTAATGTAAGCGCTGGTGGACCATTTACATTGCAGAGTCTAAGGGTTAATTGAGCAAGTGTGTGTTTTATTGCCTATGAATTCAACTTTTGCTTTATAAGAGGGAAAAGTGCATAGTGTTGCTGTAAAGACTGCCGTTTGGCTGAGTTAGTGTTAGGTGTTGCAATAAAAAGTTTAGCAGACGTTTTAGATGAAATTGTAAAATACTTTGAAGAAGTGATTTGGTTAATTGTTTTTTGATTCATAGGTCAATGGGCATGGTCTCTATACTGTAGAGTGAATTTAGGGGAGAAAAGTATGAACCAAAACTTAAAGAACTATGGTAATGGAATTCATGTATGCCATTTGATGCCCTATACAAGTATCTAGTACATAACAAAGCTCTGTTTCAGCAGTGCATCTCATTTTATTTTGTGTACTACTTTGTTGATGAAGGATGTTGTTGCTGTTCATGCACAGTGTGACTGTTTCATTGTCTCTAAGGGATGTATCATCTCATCCAGCATACTACCTGTGTGTTTTCATAGATATATTGTATGTGTGCGGGTGCACTTGTTTGTATAGGTCTATGCTGGTTCAATGCAATATGCTGCACCATATTGGCTGAGGTTTATAACAAATTCTTGAGACATGAGTGTCTTGTCACCTTTGGCAGGAATGAAAAAGCACAATTATTTTACCCAAGTGAAAAGTATTGTTACTTAAAGAAATTACTCAGATAGAGGTGAAATTACCTTCTGAAAGGTAAGATGGTGGGGCAGGGGGTTGTATAAGATGATAATGTTACACGATAGACCTGTTAAATTAAAATATTAAATGAAAGAGCTATAGACACACTGTGGAGAGTGCAACAAGCAATATTAAGCAGCATAAATTAAATTACCTGTCTTTTAACAGTAGGATAAAACACCTCCAAGGCAGATAACGTGGAGATGTAAACAATAAACTCCACAGCGGCTGCAGCCACAAACACACAGTAATAAGAGAGCTTTTACACAACACGTAGCACAAACGCAAAACACTACGTTGCCTAGCAACATTGACGTTCTCCTCCGGAGAGTGAGGTACATTCATCTTAGTGAGTTTGTTGTTGTACTCACCTGTCGAACGTCACTCTGCAAGCCTTGAGCACTGTGAAATCCTCTTTAGTCTTCTCTGGGTTCAGCTTCTCTGCCTGTTCTTTCTCAAAGCTGAAAGGGGAACTACAGCCATTTTTAAATTTATACATGTTTTTCCTTTCCTCTAAGACTACCAAAAAATATAAGTAAACATAAACATGTCGCTCTCAAATCCAAAAACTAGTGGTAAAACTTAAATTTGTGATTTCATAGGATATAAAGTCTGTAGTTGCTCCACTGACACAAACTTGGATAGTACGTTCTAGGTGACTCTTGCTGGGTTCAGACTACGCAACAGTTGTGTCTGTTCTGACAGTCACTATGTCAGATTAGGCGATAGTGGGGTCATAAAATCTTGCTGTGACTTGGCTTACAGACATGACAGACTACACGTTGGTCCACGACTAATCATTTCTGGTAGTCTTTCACAACGTGTGATGTCATTGGATTTTTCTTGTCATATTTTTATTATTACTATTCTTTCAGTCACTGCGGCTGTACATGTCCCAGCCAATATCTTATTGTAGTAATGTGTCAAGCACCACTAGATGAACGGATCTACATTTGAAGTACCGCATGCAAACTATGCAAGTCACTGAATCCTCTACAGCAAGTTCCTGCAAATGTTTCAAAATAAAATACTTTTTAGAAATTGAAGGGATTATCCTAACCAAAATGATATGGGGCTTTTAATTTTAAACAGATACAGGACGTGCTGAGTTTGAACTTAAACAGTCAAACAGTTTATTAAAATTAAAAGTAGTAAAGAATATAGAGGGATTAATAAAGACTCATTTCGAATGTAGTCTGTTTCAAATGAAGCTGATACCCTCTGCAGTTGTAAGTAAAGGTGCTGCCACTATTTGTGAATTTTGTTCCCTTATATCCCTCTTGATTATGAAGAAGTAACATTCTTTGCTAACTTGATGCTAATGGCAGTACTTACCGGGTGCTGAAGTGCCTCTGCTGTTTCACACTGTAATGTATCCCTTTTTATTCTGTCGTGTTAACATCCTTGGAGGAAACATCAAAAAGGCTTGGGTGTTGTTGACATGCAGTTGTCCATGGCAGCAGATCTTTCTGTGTTTCTATTGGTCAAAGTGACGGCTGTGACAGGAGAGGTCGTGGAAGACAAAAAGAATATCAAACATGCTGGACTTTCTGTTGGGATGTTGTGAGGTGTCCCAGATGTGGCGTCTACTCTGATATGCAACACAAGATAAAATGACGACATTCATTGCCGTTCACAATATGAGCTGACAGTGTATGATGCCAGGCTGATATCGTGTAGTCTGAGCCTGGCATAAGAGCACTTAAGGGAATGTACTGAGCACATTTTCTGTATCAGAACTGAGAACACTACAATAGAGTTAAGATCACCTTTGCCTGACCTATGACCAGGTACAATAATGCTACCCTTAACCCTTAATGACACAGATGCATTGTTACACAAACCACTGGGCTCTGCCCAGTTGCAACTGCACCTCTCACACCCTCTGACACTCAGCAAGTGAATGTGTACAGGAATATGTCACCTTTCTGGATGGATCGATGAATCAATCAATCAACTTTATTTATATAGCACATTTTTGAAAAAAACCACGGCTGTAGCCAAAGTGCTGTACATTGGGACA